>CABFWB010002049.1:50708-80374 GCA_902151455.1 Timema bartmani | reverse complement strand
TTGTTTTTTTATTAAATATCTGATTGTTTAGTAAGTCTGCTTGGACAGTAAAGGTTACATTTTTTTTCCCAACATGACCCAGAGGTCCTGAGAGAGTCCCGTGCTCAAATTTGGTCTTTTTGTAGTATTATAGTTTTTTTTTTATTTCCCCCGAGTTAATTGTAGTAACAAGTAAATTATATTATTGAACCCAAATATTGTAATCACACTTTTTCAAAGATGAATGCTTGATGTAAACAAATTTATATATATTAAAATTTAATAAAAGGAAATTTAACAACAAACAAAAATAACTAGAAGAGTTCACAATCTATTTGACCATTTGGTACATATTTTTTATTTCTTTAACAGGTAATATTACAAATTGTATCACAGATTGTAATTAAATAGGTTTAAAATGCTTAGAAAATTATTTAATAGTATAAAATAACAAGTTTGGAACTCACCTTGCAAATATCATATTTAATTTTAACAGCCTCAAATTTGGTCAATCCTTTGAAAAAAAAAATTGTAATTATAAAAACTTTGCTCCCTTTTTCTTAAAATAAATGACAATACATGGCAGAGGTCATATTATTAGGTCAGTCATGTAAATAAGTATTTTACTTACATTTACAGCATTGCCTGTAAAACAACATGGCAAGGAATAATGTGTCAACCCACTTTGGTGGCTGCATGGTCTAAGGCGCTACTCTCGCAGTAGACTATACTGCCAATGAAGAGGAGATTGAGGTTCGAATCTCAGTCGAATGTACTGCTCATATTTATCAAATTTATTTATGGGTGTACGAAGCTTTGAAAACTTTGACTTTGCTTCAGATATTCGTTCTAGAGTGAAATTTCTGATTTGACAATGAGAAAGTAAGCCAAAAATAATATTTAAAGTTAAAACAGCTATTTATGTTGTTTTTTTTAATTCTATGCTGCTATTTTAATTACATATTAATGAGAGTGTAAAAAATATCTGAAATTATTTTACTACATTTTGTGATAGTAGCTTAGTTTATCATTTTAAGACAAAATACATTAATTATGTTTGGAAAATAGCATTTTGTGAATCACATTGAATTCCTAAATTTACATATTCATCAAAGTATAATATTTCTATCCAATATTAAACATTTAAAAAAAATATTTGAACTATGAATCGGGTTCAGGAATTTCTTATATTATTTGAATTGACTTTGCTTCAAATTGAATAAGTGGACTTTGCAGACTCCTACAGTTTATAATCAATATTTTTTACCAATGAACTAGATGAAATAGGCTTGTAGCCATGAGAATAAATAAGAATAGAATAAGAGTATGGAAGCTTAGATTTGAAAATTTATCAACTTCGATTAGAGCTGAGAAAGAAATTCTGACTTTTAGCAAATATGAAGCTTTGCCAGAAAATAGTTGAAAAATAAATGAATAAAATTTAGAGGAACCTTATCAGGAGTGTGGGAAACTCTTTAGTGAAAAAAACACCCCCGGTAGACCAAAATGAGATCCAAACCCCAATTTCTTTGTCAGTTAACCAGTCTATTGCGCGAGTGACAATTTGGACCATTGGAGCAGGTAACAGTTTGTTTTAAAAATGTAGTTAAAAATCTTTCAATGCCATTTGTTATACATTTTTTAATGGATTATGCGTAAAAATTAAACTCGTATGTGATAATAGACAGTTTCATACATTAATTATATATATTTTGTATTAGTAATAATAATAATATGTTCCCAATAATGAGTCAAATTTTATTTTCATAAACAATGTGGATAAAATTGACTTTTAAGGCAGAGCGCCCACTGAAGTGGCGTGACATAGTGGTGACTCGACACACGCCCTGTCAGTGCTGCATTCTCCACTTTTCGTCCCATGTTATGCGTAGGTTAGTGAATTTAATTTGCTGAACCTTTGTTTTATTATTATTATTAATTATTATCACCGCGTCTTACTACCCGTTCGAGTTATACGCACTTACCCTAATGTGTAATGGTAGGCTGATTGTGAGATGAAATGGAGGACCTACAGCTTAACGTGGGATCCGAACCACGGTGGAGGCCTGGCATTCCTCACATTCACAAGTTGTGATTAATACACGACTTGTCAGAGGTGAAGGAAGGGTTTGGCATCAGATAAATCTGTGTGGGACCGAGGATTGAAACCCCGGACCCTCAGCACAGAAGTCTGACACCTTACACCTAGACCACCAGGTCACCTTTTAGCAGTAGTTAAAACATGTTCTTCAGGTGACAAAGACGTCCTAAAATTTGTATTTTGTTTTAAAATTGCAGGTTTAATTTTTCTTAGTAATACATTTTAATGTTTCTTTAATCAATCTGTAAAATGACCAACATATTTCTAGATACATAATTGACTCTTTATAAACATTGGGAGCACTAGTTTTTTAACATTTGCTCACCAAAAAGGATGCACCCAAAAGTGTTATTTACCGCGAACATAATTATTGTATCTAATAAAGTTGACTATATTCATTAAATCTAAAGCATCGTCATAATATTCTATTTATTTATCACCGCGTCTTACTACCCGTTCGGGTTATACGCTATCTTCATAATAAGGGGCAGACTTTATTATTAAATGTATTGCTGTTAAATCATCCTTGTGTGCTTTGAGTCATATGTGAGTATCGGCACATATCACTGTCATATTTCTATCATGTTATGGCCAGGTCATACGTCATTTCACTTTGGTGGGCGCTCCGCCTAAGTTGTCAAATCAAGACTCTGATTCCTCCGCTATAAGGCACTGAGAAGCCTGTTCATTTATGATGAAATCTTGCTCTGAATCTGAAAATTAAATACAAATAGCCTATTTAAAAACAATACAAACATTTGAAAAAAATAAAAGGTATGATATAATTTTTACATACTTCCTTATTTAGTCTGTCAATTATAGATTAAATTGACTCAGTAAATTAGCCTTAAATTAATATTTCTACAAAAAAACCCAAATATAGTGAGCTAATTTATAATTTTAAATACTTCCCAGAAACCGATTTTGAAAATAAAATAAATAAATTATAGCGTTTCTAAAACAATTTCAAATTTTTAAATATCAGTCATCAGTTAAATTACACTTAATTTTTAGAGCTAATATTAAGAACAAGATTTCTCCTTAAGCTATGACCATAAAACATCTCAGTATCAAATATGAATGAAATCCATTAAAACGTTTTGGGTTTAGCCCCAGGTACAGATTAGTCAAATCCACTCTTTGAAGTTAAAAGGAGTTACATAAAATGTTAAGATTAATCTCAAGGTATGTGAAGTGTAAGGAAGTGCAGGGTGTACTTTGTACTCGCTGTCACATATGCAGCAGAAACATGGGACAGTGAATGTAAGATGGACTAGGAAAGTGGAGGTCATGGGAATGAAGTTATCCGGGAAAGAGTAGGGGTACAGGAAGTACATGAGATAGTAGAAGAAGCAAGACTGAGATGATATGGACATGTAATGAAGATGGAGAAGGATAGAATATGAAAGAGAATGAAGGAATTGAAGTTTGGAGGGAAAAGATTACAAGAGAAACTAAAGAAGAGTTGAGGATCAGATAACAGCAAGTGTGCGAGTGAGAGAAGAGGAATGGAAGCAAATAAATAAAGAAGAATGGTGGAAAGGACATGTTAACCCCTCCCCACACTTTTTCTACCACTCTGGGCGATAAGCTTCTCAATAATGGTCTGACCAAGCCCCCTAGACCTGCAGAGCGCTCAACGACGGTTCCGACATCTATGATAGATAGCATTGGCAAGAGTCGGCGCAAATAGAAGCGGGGCAGTGTTTCTTCGCCGATATCATTCTAAGAAGGGGTGATAACAAAAGGAAAAAAAACCTCATAAAAACAACCCCTTTATTATTTGATGAAATGTTACTTTTTTGTATCTATATTTTAAATGTATCATAGTCTTTTTCTTGTATTTAGTTTAGTACCTAATGAGTGTAATTTTGTATTTTGATTGGGCAACTGTAACAAAATAAGTAAAATCAGGAGGAAAAGGAGAAAAAAAATAATTAATATACATAAAAAAAAGAAGAGCAAAACATATTTTCTGTTACAACCCCAAGACTGCCCCTGCGCCTGGGCCGTGTCCCTGGCTACCCCCACAAACCCTGCTGCAGGGTGGGACAAACCTATATTACCATTTTAAGATCCAAAGAAGGATTAGAGAAATGCAAGCAGCAGCGCACTTTAACATGCCCAACTCCCCCCCAAAAAAAAGTTAAACAAGCCCAATCACCCAACTCTACGCCCCCACCGTGCCCAGCCCAACTACCCCAGATGAACCCAAGCTACCCTCGCACTTCCAGCGTCATACCCTCCGAATGAGATATACTCAATCCTCTTGAGTTCTCAGAAGCCAAACCTCCCTTGGAATAAAAAGGGTGTCATTTTTTCACAGGAAAACAAACCCAATAACCTCCCTCCATCAACTGGGAACATTTTCAGTGAGACTTTGCATCAATCCTGGAACGAGACGACCCCTGACCAAATTGAAGGCATTCCCCTTTCGCTACACGCCCAGCCCTTCTCGACCTTGCCAACACAACTACATAGAGGGGAAAAAAATGAAAATATAAACAGACAGAGGTAGATGGGGGCATTTTACTAAACTGACCTGGCCACAGGCTTGAAACACTATATGGTGACAATGATAGTTTAAAGTTCTAAAATTTCACAATTACAATACTTTATTTATATGATAAAA
Organism: Timema bartmani; assembly: GCA_902151455.1. NCBI lineage: Eukaryota > Metazoa > Arthropoda > Insecta > Phasmatodea > Timematidae > Timema > Timema bartmani. The sequence goes on along the minus strand of CABFWB010002049.1, from coordinate 75,662 downwards.
TAAACAAAAATTATTAAAAGAGCTATATCTAAAACTTACCTCTGAAGAGATCATGCAGTGTGCTGCCATACCGAAAGTATCGTGCCATGTTGGGGTCCAGCCCGCAACAAGTACCCTCGGTGGTACGCCGCCAGTTCCAAAATATAACAGGCTGCTTGCGTAGTTCAAGGTCTACAGTTAGCAACTGCAGATTCTGAAGGGCGAAAAAAAAGAAGACACAAGAATATAAACAAGTTCTTTCTGCAACAAGGCGTAAACCCGCATTAGTGGGTTAAGCAGACCAAACGTCAAGATCATATAGTGTGGCTTGATAGTTACAGGGAGGTTGGGGTTCAAATCTCAGCCGGGTGTACTAAGGAGGATTTTTCCTAAATGGTTTCCTACTCGCCCTTCACCCAAATTTGCGTTAGTTCTACCTTTCTCATCCCTTCCTCATTAGGGTAGTTAAATGTGTATGAGTCTGTCAGGGCAGGGGTGACGGGAAGTAGGGTTTGATAAACATAATTTTTCAATTCAAAGTGAAGAAAAAGCTAATAATAATATTCCCCAAGGCAAAACTAAGTCTAAATATTACAAAAATAAAATTTAATTGTGGGAAAAAAAATATTATACTCGTATGTTGTATAGCTATATTACATAAGGTTATTTAAAAAAATGTTTTAATGTAAACCTGATTAAAATATTTTGTCCTAAAATGATAAATTAAGTTTTTTTTAGCACTACGTCTTGCTACCCGTTTGGGTTGTATGCTTATGTACTAATTACGCTAATGAATTTAGGGATGAGGAGGTAATATTTATAGGAACTGTATGCGCATTTTTGTGGAGAGAGTGGAAAACCATTTTGTAAAAACTGCCCTCAGTACACCCGACCAAGATTTGAACCTCGATCTCCCTGTCATTGGCAGTCTAGTCTACTGTAAGAGTAGTGCGTTAGACCATGTGGCCACCGAGGCGGGTATAAATTATGTTACCATCAGAGAATGTAATTTAATTATTTTAGGTTATTGTCATATGAACATTAATAAGTGATGTACATATTAGATCCAGAGGACGCGGTGGGACACCCAGCGGGGCAGGGTACCGGGGGCGTAATATACCCGGGGCGGACCAACTATTAGGTTAGGTATAGGAAAGAAGTACAAATAGGACTTTTAGACTTAAGTGTATATTCTAAATTTATTATTGTATTAAAAAAAGAACATAGCTAAAAGATGTAATGTTAATTCAAGATGTAGATCTAGGTCCCGAGCTACATGCTACGAATCGGGATAAATAGTGTAAATAAATAAATAAATGTACATAACAGCACAAAATGAGAGAATATTGAAAGTAAGCATGTCACAATATTTATATTGGCGAAGCTTTGTAATGGTCAAATCCAGAATATTGCTTTCGAATCAAAGTCGAAGATGAGGAATATTCGAAGCAAAGTCAATGTTTTCAAAGCTTCACACCTCCTCAATAATTAGGCATCTAATGTTGTTGTGTGTGTGTGTGTGTGTGTGTGTGTGTGTGCACGCACGCGCGAGTGAAAACAAGTCATCATCAAATGTTTCCAGCCTATGGCCGGGTCAGTTTAGTAAAATGGCTCCATCTTCCTCTATCCTTCCACCATTCTTCCTCCTTTAATTCCTTCCATTCTTCTCCTCTCACTTGATCACTTTTTGTTATCTGCTCCTACCATCTCTTCCTTGGTGAATGAAAACAGTATTGTTTTAATAATTATTGTTTAAAAACATGAGTGGGGCTGTCTCCACTTTGGTAAGGATATGAAGTAAATTCTGAATCATTCATATTTTTGAAGAAGTTGAATCCTCAAACAGACTAGGATTTGAATCCATGTATTTCAAAGGTATGAAGAACAATACCTTTAACATAGCAGCAACTGTGCGAGTGAGAGGAGAAGAATGGATGAGAATAAGGGAGGAGAAATGGTGGGAGGAAAGAGGAAGATAGAGGCATTTTACTGAAATAAGCCGGCCACAGGCTGTAAACAGTTGATGATAATGATGAATGATGGCCTTAAAAATAAATACTTCGGCCCAAGACTTAAAAACTAATGATTTAATTCCCCCCTTCCCCCTTTCATTATTATTTATTTGGAACACACTGTGACATTAATACCTTGGCCATAGTAGCATCAACAGTAAATACATGAGTGCCATCCACAACAATGGTGACGTCGAGTTGTTCGTCCTGGGAGCATGATCGCACAATGATATCACGGATATACTCCGCCGCAGGGAACACCAAACCGTTCTCCGGCCGCACAAGGAGAACGTTGTTACCGTTGATCTATCAGGGACACACAATCGGTGGGGTAGCCATCAAATAAACATTTCAGGAATGCCCCATAGACATCCTTAATTCTTGGCGGGGTCAGAACTAGCCTATTTTCACAACAAATTAGAAAATAAAAATTATTCATACCAAATGAATAAAAGGAATAATATGATAGAAAAGACTGACCTTAATCCTCTATGCATTGCTTCAGTAGGTTTACCACTGACCAAGATTCAAACCTTGACCTTCCAGTCAACAGAAATATCCAGCCTATCATGAGAGCGAGGGCATAACTTTGTGACCACTGATGGTTGAAGTATTATCTTGAATCAGGTAATATATATTATTTAAAATTTAGGGCATTCAAAGTGCACTTTATGAACCAACTGATTATATCTGTGCATGACTTACAAACTGACAACTTAACTCTATAACACACACAAGAGTTGGTTCAGCGGCTGTTAGATTATAAATGAAAAAAGGGAAAGCTACAATTCCATCAATAATAGATGGTTTAGCTTTGCCAGGAATAAAACACAGTACCCTATGTTGATGTTGTTTAGTTGGATGAAAATAAAAAGTTACATACTGTTAATTCCTTTCTGGTGACACTTGGCCGCGCGGACTCATAAAGGATGAAGACAAGGTTGACTCCGACGCCAAGTAATATCCCGTACTCCAAGCCAATAAATAGACATCCAAAAAATGTTGCAAAGAAGGGTATCAAATCTAATTCTGAAAGTAAAATAAAATAAAAATAAAGATTTGCGCACAATTTGAAACCTCCTTTACCTAAATAATCAAAATAAAAGGCTCAAATAGTTACCAAAAAAAATATTAACACAATCAGAGTGAGTCGCTTGAGTAATTGTTTCAATTGTCTGAGTACAGACACCTGAAACTCAGAGCACGCAACTCATCTGGTTGCGGGAATGATTGCTAGACAGTCATCCTCAAAAGTATATAAGTTAAAAAAAAATAGTATGAATAAACACATAAGTAAACAAACAAATATCCTAAGGGTATGCTCACTATTCATAACATTAAGGAAAAAACCAGTAAATGCCTTTTTTGATATTTATTCATTGAAAATATAATTAAAGATATGTTTATATGTATTTTAACAGATAGAACCATATGATGGTATAGCAAAATAATTATTACGATAGCCATAGAATGTGTAAATATATAAAATTTATATGTATATGAAAGGTTAATAAATAAATAAATAAAGGTTAATAAAGACAATATCAACATTCAATATAAAATTACACTTGAAAATTTGCAAGAGAAAATAAATTACATTATTTATTTTAACCATCACTTTCCACAAGGAACTTGCTCATTAAGTTACGTTAAATAGCACCTTGTAAAAAAAACTATTTATAAATTTATATTTATCTCCACAATACGCATAGGCTTTATGTAAATAAGTCATCAAGACTCCTAAGGCATTACAAGACTTCAATTAATATTCCCATTTTAAATGAAAACATCTTCAATAAAAATACATAATATAATGAAAAGACTAGATAACTCGCAATAGGAATTTCAAACAGCAAGATAACCTTTCCCATTATTGCATAAGGAAGAATGAACATTCATTAAGGTAATATTCACTAACAAACCACAAAATTAGACCTTATTACCATGGTTTCTTTCGTCTATCTATCAAGTCAAACAGCAATGCTCAAAATTAGATATATATCGATCTCAACAAAATAAACTTAAGATTCAATATCATAGTCTTTGATGACTTTCCTAATATAATCAAATTTAATATTGGTCTACGATTTCAAAGATTATTAATATACCCATAAAACCATTAATTGTAAAAGGCTGAGAAGTGAATTTAAGAAAAGTTACATTAAAAAATACTATTCAAGCCGATAATAAATTTGTTCTTACATTTTAAATACTTGTAGCCAGGGCTACTACGTACTTCCCAATCTAGAGCCAAATCCAAGAGTGCCGGACATGTCGCCATACCGGCATTATATATGCTTGAAAACCCAGAGAAACAGGAAAGAGAAGGAATAAGGTGGGGGAACATATTAGGACCACAAAGGGGGGATACGCGTGACAAACATAGTTTCGATAATACACTCCAAGGTACTGGAATGTTCTCCTATAGAGTAGAATAGGCATCACTTCCTTTTTTAAGTTCTTAGGAAAGATTCGATACCACCCGACATCTAGTGGCCGCCGTACGAACCTAGGTGGGCTTGGTCAGTCTTTCACGCGGCGCGATTATGCTCAGTTGTGCTTTCGTTGTCTCACTGAACTGTTGTCAAGATGTGCTGGGACGGTGAATGGGGGAAGTTGTTTATCTCCCTCCGACTTGTACTTTCTTCAATTGTAGCAAAATGCTACATTCTAAACATATATATTTTTTTATCCCCGCATCTTACTACCTGTTCAGGTAATATGCTAGTATGATAATTACTCTAATGCAGTAGAGATGAAGAAGGGAGCATTTTTAGAGGTAATCTACCCGCATTTGCTTGGAAGGAGAGTGGGAAACCATTGATGAAAACCCACCCTCAATAGACCCGACCGGCATCCAAACCCTGATACTGTCATCAGCAGGTAATTATAATACGAGAGTGTAACTTACACCTTAGACCATTCGACCAATGAAGCGAGTCACATCTAAATTGAAATATTTTAAAAATACCCGTTTATGTAAAATACTCTTGAGTAATTTTTCTGGAAATATGCTGTTGATCCTCAAGCAGATAGTGGAGATGTCATCCCATCATCAGATATCTGGCCTCCCAAGTAGAGTTTGATGATGTTTTTGAGCTTTTTTTGGTTGAGGTCAAGTTTAGGACAGTGGTGTAGGTGTTCGTAGTCCATGACGTAATTTTTAGTTTGACATATTGGACACTCACTGGAATTCAATGGGCCAATTCTTTTTAAAGTGTGCTGCAAGACAACTAGTAATTTCTTCGTGCACCAACAACAAGCTCACGCGCAGGTTGGAAAAAACTCTTTGCTCTAGACCAGCGGTATTCAGCTTTTTTTTGTTCACGTAACCCCAAATATAATTTCTCCTCAACTTCGTATCCCCAAAGTTGTTAATTCATAATGCAAGTTATACATAGTATACATTCTACATTTAAATTAAAACGAAGAAGTCCTAAGAAGAGTGGGTGAGAAAATAATCATTTTGGATATGATTCTTCGGTACAAAGCAAACTGGATCAGACACATCCTTAGGAGGAACAGTCTTCTACACGACGTCATAGAAGGAAAGGTTGAGGTTAAAGAGGAGATTAGGATGAAATAATATTTAAATATTGGTTGACTTGAAGGAGAGAAGTACATTCTGGGAGCTAAAAGAGGAGGCAGAGGACAGAGCGCATTGGCGGTCTAGGTTCACTGACAAAAAGAATGGACCTGCCGTGAGACAGAACACCTAGTAATAATAAAATAAATATGGTGCTCCGAGCAAACATATTCTTAAATCCAATATTCTTGCAGCTAACCCTAAATATGGACCTTATTACTGGGTGGTTTTCATTAAATAATAGATATATGAATTCCTTTTTTTTATAAACTCTACAATCCCCTGGAAGATGTCTTCGCATACCTCCGGGGTATGCAAACCACAGGTTGAATACCACTGTTTTAGCCCAAACACCTAGTTACGATCAAATCAGGACAAAGTAAAAGATCCACTTACTCTTAGTTTTCCAAAGTAGTGGGACCATTTCGTACTCGACCATGAAAAACATGGCACACATAATGAGCCCTGCGAGGCTCGCTTTAGGAATGTAGTAAAATGTCCCAGTGAGGAACCCCAAGGCCACCAAGATGAGGAGACCTACAAGATAAACAGAACTATTATGAGAACGATAGATTGGTGACAAGGTTAGCACACCTGACTTTCAACCAAAGATTTGATTCTGTTTGGGTAACGGCCGACTTGGCTGTTACTATAGTGAGCCTCACTTTGGCTTTAGGAAACCATGATTACATCGCAAATGGCTGCACAAAGGATGACTTCTTGTCCCACCCTGGAGGTAGAAGCCGGTGCATTTATCTTTGCCGTTCTCTTATTGGTAATCATTTAACTCTCTGCACCAATAATATCCTTGTGATAAAAGCACCAACAACAAAAGGTGACATATTTTGAAAAAATCGAATTAATATTGCCAATTGATTCTAGGGTGAAAAAGAAAAGAAAAATAAAGAGGTTATAACCTCTGGCTATGAGTATGGGTAGGGAAGTAGGTATTTGGTTATTTATTGGTGGGCAAGTTCCCAACAACGGGGCTGAAAATTGTTCAAACTTAACTCTGAAGTTTCCCAAAGTTTGAAAATTTCAATTAACTTACTCAAATTTTTTGAGTCTTATTGATTGAATTCAATTTTAAGATTTCATTTTATACCAAACAATCCCTCAATCTTTCCTTTTGTCTGTTTAAAAAAGTAACTTGTACAGATATTAAAGATTTAATTAAAAATCTAGATTTGAATGATCATACTTTTTTTCATAAAAAAATATAAATTATTAAAAATTTAGGTTTGAGGAGGAATCTTACTATCCTGATGCTATAACTTGAGTCAAAATCTATATTGTATGTTTGAGAAAGAAGAATTTAAATACAAATAATATCTATTTTATTTTTACCGTGTTTCAATAAATTACTCAACTACTCTTATACCTGTGATAGCCCCTCCCAACTGGGTGCAGACTCCGGACGCATTGTTTACTGCGGTCCGTGTGAATGACCCGGTGACAGGCATGGATAGTACGAATGACCCTAGAATATTGCTAACGCCAAGGGCTATCATTTCTTGTGTTGCATCAACCGCTTTTCCCTTTGCTGCAACAAAAACACGCAAGTCTATGATAGATTCTACCATTGTCGAGAGATCTAAAGACAGGAAAAAGACACTCACAAATATTTGGTTCACAAAACCAGTGGAAGAATTGGAATACAATTCGATGATTAAAAATTGTAGCAGAAAGTTATTTTCAAAAAATTATCACACAACAGATAAGAATTCTTATGAGCGTAACTTACTGTGGATGTACAAGTTTTCCAAAAAACAAGACCAAACCATAAATGTAAACGTGTGATTAGCTCTGAACCTATCACGAGATTTCAGCCTTACTGGCGTTGTTCACAAGGCATTATTGGAAATAACGTCAGTTTTTTTTTTCCGCGCGACATCCGTTTGGGAGATCCAATTAAATTCCAAAACCGACCAAATAAATCAGTGCACATGTGGCTAAACCAATCGACTCAATTGATGTGCCTACAAAACAGGATACTAACAGACAAATGCATCTACTGTTGTGAAATGATTTGAAATAACTCATTGAATTAAAATCAGGAATGGGCCCTTGAATCCCTCGAATCCTTAAGGATATTCATGGTTTTAGGATTCAAGAAAATTTTAGATTTGAGACTTGAATCCTAAATTATTGTTTTTTCCCCCCAATTCTTCTAGTGAAATTTCTTTTAGAGCTTTAATACTGTTGATTGGTGGTTTATAACCAATTATAATTATAGGATGAACTTAACAACCAGGCCCCAGACCAGTAATTTAACACTTAACTGAATGTATGAATGTTATAATGAATGGATTATAAGAAAGAATGTTAGCTTTTTTTTTGTTTTTTTGTTTTCTATTATTCTGTTATATTTATTTTTCCTCTCAAGTTAATTAATTTTCCCAAGATTCAGATCTGGGATTCAAAGATAAATTGGAGATTTGGATTTTAGATTCGGATTCTTAAAAGAGTGGATTAGACCCGCCTATAATTAAAATCACATGTGTCCTTTGTTTTGTTTTGTTTCAAAACACAACACAATAATTTAAAACATCCAGTGTGGTGTGAATCTTTTTTCTTTCTATCTATTAGAAAATAAGATTTGTCTGAAATAAACTGTTTCTAGATTGTGTAGCTAAGCATCATGGGTTAACTCACATTAATTCTGCTATTGTGTTAGTTGCTGCACCACTCACACAGATTCTGCTCTCTATTTTTGATGAACATGTGACTTAAACTTTATTCGGTTAAGTTCAGATTACTTAAATATGTATTTTTGCTACATTTTTAAATAATGGCAAAAAAAAAGAATTGAATGTTTATCTAATGCTTACAAACCTAACTACACATTTTCCAACTCTTCTTAAATGTGATGTCATCATTTTACCAGTTTAAACGTTAAGATAAAACAAAACTACTCTTTTCTAGACCTTAGTTCATTTTTAATTCGACGCCTTGGCTCAGTTGGTAGCGTGTCTGTCTACTAAGCTAAAGGTTCCGGGTTCGATTCTCGGCATGACCGAAATATCATTGGTGAAATGTGGATTTACCCTTTAACAGTGACAAATTAACGGCTGGGGACTGGATGTTGTGTCTGTCCTAGTCTTAAGTTAGATTATAAGGTATATGAAGCTACGACAGGCCTGTGGTGGAAAATATATGACTTGAATAAAAAATTGACCCAGGCCACAGGCTGTAAACAGTAAGAGATGAAAAGTAAAAGTTCATTTTTAAAGAGTAAACTGTGATCCTCATTTCATTGTAAAAGCCATATTATGTTTGTTACTTTTATTTGGTCCTATCCTTCATTGCTGTACCTTCATTTAAGAATAATTAACAGAAGTACCCGGCGTTGTCCAGGCTAACGCTTTTCTTTGATTCAAACAGACAGAAAAAAAAAATCTTCATTTTATTTTAGGGCTGGGCTGACACTGATAACCGATCTGATTTATCAGCTGATATTGGCACAATCGGCCGTTTTTTTTATCATGCAGATTTTTTATGCCGATAATTCAAAATCTATAGATATATTTTAAATTCTCAAGTCATGAAAATATAATTCATAGTTCAAACAAAAAGATTTAAATACAGTCTCTTGCATGTAAACACAAATTCTTTAATCCTGCATTAGATATTTTATTTTATAATAAATAGCAAAACCAACATTCTAAACAAAATAAACCATTTAATTTTATTTACCTTAAGGCTTATTTCAAATTATGAAATACATGATAAATATACTAGAGATAAAGATTTCCTCAAGTAACAAAGTTAACCACTATAAAAACAATATTAGGTGGGCCAGCATGATCTTATTTGCTGTGGATTTATTAAAACCACACCATATTATGGTGCATGATGTTGGCTGCATGCCGATTACTGAGCGATTCAAGATCCGCTCGATCGATCATTCACTGAGCGCTCCTCGAGAGTTAAAAACTTAATGTCGAAGTACCAATTTACCACTGTTGTAAATAGTTTTTTAGTTATTTTGTAATTTAACTGAGAATTAATAAATTGATCATTAAAAAAAGCTAAGTAAGCATCGGTTACCGGCAATATTGGCATTGGCAATCTGCAAAAGGGCTTATTTCGACTTAATTCGACTTATTTTATTTATTATGACACAGTTTTTGATAACTTTAAAAAAAAGTCGAATCGAAAATTTAAAAATTCCAGATTCGAGGTGTACATGTTCATGTATAGAGGCTACTGATTTTAAAACGTCAGTCCTCTGCGTGCGGCAGGCATCGCACAACGCTCATCACAGACAGATTCTTCATTTTATTAATATGAGATTAAACAGTGGAAGGAGGATAGAAGGGCATGGGCTACACACTTACCAGGAAAATTGTAGCTCTCAAAGTTTACAACTAAAAGACAACAAAACACATAATTATGATATTTTCATGGTACATCAGTCCCCTTCGTCAGCAGAAGAGAGTAAAATACAGACTGGACTATGGCAGCATGACTGGAGGTAGTTCTTGGTCACTTGGATATTAAGATATTAATTAAGATACTGAGTATCTAAGTGACCATGATCAACCCATAGTCATGCTGCCATAGTCCAGTCTTGGTTTTACTCTCTTCTGCTGAAGGAGACTGATGTACCCCAAAAATTACATAGTTATGAACTTTGAGGCCTACAGTTTTCTGCCAAGTGTGTAGGCCTTGCTCCTTTCAATGTTTAATTTAAAAGAACCGTTTGGCGAAATTTTTCCTTTACCTTTATCAATATAGTTATTAATCATAACTTTGTATTGTTAGTTAAAAAAATTAAAACTATTTTGTTTGATCTAAAAATATATATCCTTTATGTTCAAATAGGTAAGGACAAGGGTCGGATTAATTTTAAAATTTTCAAAACCATTCATCAGTTTATCCCTTTGGTTGGCATTGAACATATATTCTAAACATTTTCTCAAACAACAAAATATAAGATTTTAAAAAGGCATGGGTATGAAGCATTTGTGTATGGAGGAAGAAAGCTAAAACACACAAAACCACAAAACTGACTTACAAAATGATTTCGCAATAGCAACACTTTCCAAAATAGAAATGAGAGGGACAACAGCCACCGATGTGCCCATCTCCTGCACCATGTCGATGAATGTATAGTTGGTGCCATTGAAACTGGTACTGAAGGGGGGAGGCGCAAATGGTGGCAGCCCCTCAGTAATTTTACCTGAAACATGTGTATGTAAAAGAGAGTGCATTAAACGACCTATTTAGGATGCTTTGTGGTGTTCCAGGAGGCCGAAGGTAGGAGCGCAATCCAAGGGTGTGTGAGTACTCGACATTATGAGTTCAACTCCAATATTTAAGTAAATGGTTCCAACTCGAGTTGAAGGTTTTCCAAAACTGGAAATTTTTGAGTTTTGTTGATTTGATTTAATTTAAGATATTATTTCAAGGGAAGGCCCAAACTGAGATGGTTGGAGCGATTTAAGAAAAGTGTGAACAGAAGAAATTTGGGCTGGAACAGGATGGTGAAGGAGGAATGGTGGATAAAGAAGATGATGATTTCATAATGAACAGTCCCTCAATCTTTCCTTTTGTCTGATTAGAAAAATAAAAACTTGTACAAATATATGAGATTTAGTTGAACATTTATATTTGTGTGACCATTCATATTTTTAACAAAAAAACAAAAAATCTTAAGAATGTGAGTTTGTGTTTATAGCTTATGCATGGATATATCATAGAAACTCAACTTGAAATACATTCAATTCAAATATTTTTCTATGCTACTCAAACTCGAATAAAACGTGACATTTTCATGTGGATTTGATTTGAACTAAGCCCATAGCGAGAATGCGCACAAACATGCCTAGTTCAATCCCCAGTACTAGGGATGTTTTATTTTAGCAAATCTGATTCATAATGATTTCAACACGTGAAGTCAGTTAAAGTCGACCCTTATCGCGTTCATTTAATTATTACCTTTTTATAGTAATCCATTCAACACTTGGGTTTTTAATGTTTTATTATAAGTGGGGATTGATAGGGTGAGTTGATAGGAAATGCATCCACATTAGTGTGAAAAGTGGATGTGAAAACAACCCCCAGTGCACCTGGCCAACATTCCTACCTAGACCATACCGTCCATCAGTCTATTGTAAGACCCACACCAAAGACTGTGTAGCCACTGACATGGGCCTCTGTTTACGCATGTGTTGGCCCACAAAGTGAAGAGTTAAGCTTCCATTTATATGAATCAATAATCATCAACTAAAAGAGTTTTTCTCATCACACTTATTAATCAGGGTGTCTACTCAATTTTGGGAGGGGACAAAAAAATAAAATCCTGAGAAATCCAGGCTTAAAAAATCCTATATTTTTAACCATAATTCCATCGTAATTAAAAAGTACCTGTAATATATACTTGGCATTTGAAGGTATATTTTAATCTTAGTTAATTTTTATTCCTTAAAAGCATTAAATCTAAGTAAAATATTTTTTTAAGAAAATGTGCAATCTGTTTTTAAATTGTAGTTGTAAAAATCATTTAAAATCTTATATATTGCTTTTTCTAATGCTTTCATAATTAATTAAAAATGCAATATAATTTTTATTCTAATACCTATTTTAACAATTTTAAATTGCTTTTTGTTAAATTTTTGATGGTCAGAAAATATATGTTCATTAGGGCTTACATTTTCCTAACTTGGTTTTCTTAAAAATTCATAAATGTATTTCTTAAAATATTCCCAATGTAAAATTGAAATACAAATTTAGTTTGTGTGTTAGTGAATTGACTTTTGCAAAGTAAAATTCTTTAAACACTTTCCTGTGCCTCAATTAATACATTTTAAAATGACAACTTTGTTCATACAAAACATATATCCTTGTCACATGTCCCTATTTGCTATTTGCTTGTAGGATCCTGTCTCTGCATGTTGTAAATGTTGTCGCTTCCGTCGTCATTACCGCTGCTAATGTGAAATGTTTCCACCATATGGCCAGAACAGTTTAGTAAACTGTCTCCATCTTCCTCTATCCTTCCACCATTCTTCTTCCTTTAATCGCTTCCATTCTTATCCTCTCATTTGTATACTTTCTGTTATCTGCTCCTCCCATTTTTTTTTTTTACCTCCCTTGTGGGTTTTTATCCACCCTCTTCATTTCCATAGTTTTATTTGGTATCCTCTCTTTTTCCATCCTCATTACATGCATATACCATCTCAGCCTAGCGTCCTCTTCTATCTAATGTACTCCAACATCCTCATTACATGCCTATACCATCTCAGCCTAGCGTCCTCTTCTATCCCATGTCACTCTAACTTCCTCATTGCATGCCTATACCATCTCAGCCTAGCGTCCTCTTCTATCCCATGCACTCTAACATCCTCATTGCATGCATATACCATCTCAGCCTTGCTTCCTCTACTATCTTATGCACTCTAACATCCTCATTGCATGCCTATACCATCTCAACCTAGCGTCCTCTTCTATCTCATATACTCCAACATCCTCATTACATGCATATACCATCTCAGCCTTGCTTCCTCTACTATCTCATGTACGCCCAACTTTCCCAGGTAACTTCATTTCTAATCTTGTTTCTCCTCGTGAAAGCTAACATGCTCTTCAAAAACGTCATTCCCATGGCCTCCACTTTCCAATTATCTTTTATATATTCAATGTCCATGTTTTAGCTACATATGTGACAATGGGTAAAAGTACTTAGTACATTTTCAATATTTCCATGCATTGAATTGTACAAGTTGCCTATAGTTGATTTATTTTTAATGTTTCATAATAATTATCTATGGCAATAGAAGCTAGGCAATTCCATCCAGTTTTTAAATACATGTTGGATACTCGAAAAATTCACTGCGTCATCCCGAAATTCCCTTATTTTCGCAAAGAGAATGGTATGTTTTATAGGCGAATAGTCAATCCTGGTAATCTTACACACAAAAAAAAGTATTTACTAAACAAAGGTAAGCTATACCAACCTGTAAGTTTGAAAGGAGTCTGACCCCTGCTATCTAAGATATAGGCTGCCAATGCCCCGAGAACAATTACAACAGCATTCCTCGCGATGCAGATCATCCACAAGGTTTGATTCAACACCCTTTGCCATGCACTCATTTCTGACAAATTTCTACCTTTATAAACGCCTTTTAAGTTCTGAAAAATAAAACATTTGAATGAATAAAATCATAGTTTTTTGAATTGTGGCAATACATTATCTAAAGTACAAAACCACAACAACCAGCGTATTTACTCACAAATAAGAAGGGGACTGCTGACATACCCCAAAAAAAATTTCATAATTATGTGTTTTGTTGTGTTATAATTGTTAACTATGAGGCTTACAGTTTTCTGGTAGGTGAGTAGGCCTGGCCCTTTTATCCTTTCAATGTTTAATTAAATAAGACACTTCCTAATTTTTGAAGAGCAAAAAATTATTTATGAATATTTTGCTTCGCCTATTGGAACCCAACTTTCCTTTTTCAACTAAATATTACCGTTAGATTTAACAATGCCAGGCGAGAGAACTAAGAAAATACCAGTTTTTTCTGTTCAAACTTTTAAAGCTGAATTTTTTGTACCAGCATCTGCTGAAAGTTTGAGCGCTAACTGGTTGGTTTTATAGATTAGACCTGCGATTTTCAACCTTTTTCAACTCACGACACACTGAAGAAGGTGCTAAATTTGTCAAGGTACTTCATGAGTTTTTTTTAAGGAGCAATTTTAACATTTAAAATAATGAGTATTCTGATTGTGTTTAAAATCTATACACCTGAAATTCTAATAATTTGTTATTATTAAAAATCATTTTTCTCACCGATTTAAAAAGAGTCATTTCTAACCCTCATTTTTTTCCCTCTTCTTTTGGATCTTCCTTTAAACTATCTCGACACATCTGCTGATCCTTCATGGCACATTAATTTGCCATGGCACACCAGTTTAAAAAGGCTATATTAGACAGTATATTTAAATAACGGAAAACATGTATATAATTTTAAGAGTCCATAGTTTTTTCCAAGCTGCGGTAATAAAATACTGTTTTGTAATATATTTTAGAGCCTTTTGTATGTTTATCGATTATTTGATACTTTTATCACCTACTCATTTTTTAAATATGACACTACTCAACTTTTTAAAATTAAGAAACAACTAAAACATGGATCTTAAATGTGAGTAAATGCGGTATGCTTACAGTCAAGGTTGTTTTTAATTATAGTTCTAAATTAAAATGAAATAAAACAAAAATGTGTCCCAATTTTTACCTTAGTCAACAGCAGAACAATTATGGTGCTCACGCCCAGCACACTATCCCAAAGTCTTGTTTCATGAACATGTTTGACCAGGTTGATGCAAGCACCGATAAAGTCGTTGGAGCTACCTCCGAAACCAAATAAACCCTTCAACTGTGCCGAAGCTATCGTGAGTGCGGCGGCCGACGTGAAGCCCACTGTTACAGGCATTGAAATGAAATCCACCAGGAAACCTGTTAAAAGGTTGGAAATATTGTGTGTGAGTAAATGCATAGCTACCAATATTTGAAAGAGAAAAAAATCAGTAAATAAAAAGGATGGTAACTATGAATCAACGAATTCTTAAGGGTGTATGAAGGTTCAAGATTAAAAAAAAAAATTTTTCTTCTACAAATATTGAATTGTAATTTGGTTTGGCCTAAGATAATTATAGGACCAACTTAATAACCAGACCTTGGGTCCCTAGAACAGGAATTCTCAATCAATGTGCCACGGCACTTAGGGGTGTCACAAGATCAGCAAGGGGTGCTGCGAGATTATGAAGAGAAAAAAATGCTAAGAAAATAAAAAAACTAAAGAAAACATAGTAGCACACATAGTGAAAAGAAATAAATGGAAGAAGATTTTGTCTTTTAGGTTGGCCATACACCAAATGCAACATTTTGTTTCACAACAAGACATTTTGTTGCAGCGTGTAGCAACATGGTGCAGATGTCTCGACTGCCATTAACATGTGAATTTTCAGCATTGTTATTATTTAAATTATTTTGAAAAACTGAGTTCAACTACAAAGCTATTTGTATCTTTTATGATTTATCAGGTGAACCCAATATTCTTTTTCTGGTTGCAAGTCAAAAAGCTGTGTGAATTGTCATAAAAGAATGGCTACGTCTACTTCCTCATTAGCAATCATAGTCATCCAACAGCACAAGTTCACTCATTTTTTAAGAACCAACTAAACACTGCACTCAACTCTTATATGGCTCACCTACAAATGGTGGGAAATTGAACAATTGTAACTTGTTGCGAGTCAAAATGTCTCAGACGTCTCACCACAAAATGCAACATGATGCAACATTTTTCCTTGAAACAAATTGTCGCGAGTCATATGTTGCATTTGGTGTGTGGCCAGCCTTAGAGTTTCTCTAAATTGCACGTGACACGACACCCGATGCGAGATAGAGTGAAATATAAATTTAGACTGCTAAGTCTTGAGGATGGTTTGTGTGTTGCGTTGCCAACCATGGCCAGATATTAATCATCAATTATTAGATTCTTATTAATACTAGTTATGATCTTAGTAATATTTAGTGATCTCACATTGTGGTTGGATGATGTTCTAGTTTATTGATTTCCAAAACAATTACTTAATAACTGTATCTATATATTTTATTAAATTTTTTCTTATTTACATCTTTCAATTAAATTAGTAAGGGAGTAAGTAAAAATGTGTTTTTTATTCTAAATGAATTAAAAAATCAAAAGGTACTGTTAATAATAGAGGTGTGCGAGACTCGAAAATATCTCGAAAATTTAAGAAAAAAATAATGAATCTCGAGAATTCGATAAATCAAAACAAAAGAGCAAATAATGGCCCTAAGAAATTAAAAAACCAAACCGTGTATTTATTATTTCCAATAATACCATAATATCCCATAAATAGGCCGCGTTCCCCCCCAAAAAAAGCCTTTATTAAGAAATGTTTTGGTTATAAATATTGTTTTTCAATATCAAACTTTGACAATATAAGCTGTTACACTACAAAATTAAATTATAAATGGTGTTCATTGTAACTACCTATCACTATTTTATTAATTGCATTTAAAATGTGTATGAGTTATATCTCGAGTTTTTGAATGAACTATATATAAGACAATCTAAAGAAAGTGCCAGCTCAAATGTTAAAAAGGAACTTTATAAACTATATATTTACTTTGATAAACATAATTTACATTTTTTTACTTTCAAAGGATGTTTTCTCGTCTTGTTCCCATGTCTCGATACTTTCTTATATTCTCGTCTCGAGATCGGCTCGAAATGAAAAAATGGTTCTCGCACATCCCTAGTTAATAGTGTTTAACATGATAATCTGATATATACCACTTTGAATAAAAAATAGAAAATGTGAAAAACAAAACAAGACAAGGGTGCCATGAGATTCTAATTTCCTTCGCAAAGGTTCTGGGAGCCTAGAAAAGGTTAAAAATAACCACCCTAGAATATTTATTTACTATTTAACTGTGCATAAAAAATGTTATAATAAATGCAATGTACAAATGTTAAAATTAGTTACTATTTCTGTACAAACTTACAAATTAATGGAGTAAAGTAAACCGTTTAAGGGCCAGTCTTATGACTACCGGATAAATATTGTTATCGAGAGGTTAAAGTTAGTGACCAGATAAAGATTATCAGCCACTTTAATATTTTATGTGCATTATAAACTGAATTTATCTGCGGATAGCAATCTGTAAGATAAATATATTTTTATGCAAAAAATACAAGGTTGGTACTGTTTTTACTGGTACGCGCATGCGTATAAGCCCTGATGCTAACGCCACAACCTAGCGAGTGGTGACAACGGTCAATATTTGTTAAATAATGGTGGCTAAAAGAGTGTGAGTAAACAGATGGCATGATGTGGGTGCAGAAGCTAAGGTATTTATGTGATGGATAAATAAATTTTATCTGGAAGATAAATGCTATCTGGCGGTCATAAGACGCATTTTTAACTTATCGACCAGATAACAATATTTAACAGCCAGATTCATATTTATCCAGAAGTCATAAGACTGGCCCTAAGTAGACCAAGTTTTGTAAGATTAAAATTCGGATTCAAGATTCATAGGTAAAATGAAGATTTGTATTCGTAATATAGTGGATTTGTCCCATCTCTCGTAAATATAGTCACAAAGATAGAAAATATCAGTAATATTGATTGATTTAATAAAATCACACTAAATAGACCCTGACTTTGTTTACTTTTACTAGTTCAAGTAGGTACATAAAAATCAGCCGGGTTACTTAAAATATCCGCTTTTCTGCTTCAAGTGAGAGGAGAAGAATGAGGTGATTAAATGAGGAAGAAGGTGGAAGGATAAAGGAAGATGAAAGCATTTTAATAAACTGATACGGCCACAGGTTGGAAACAGTTGTCGATGATGATGATGATGATGATGATGATGATGATGAATATTATGAGGCATTTAGTTTTCGTTTTGAGTATATGTAAATTTAACAAATTGAGTTTTCATACCTTATATAATTGTGGCCCTTGGTGAGAAGTGATTGCGAGCCACTGATCTAAAGGAAGCATGTCAACCCATCCTACGTGGTTAGTCTGAACTGGTAACCGCAAGTTATAATAACTTTAAAATGTATCAAATTGTTTGTTAAAATGGATAAAACTCACCCATTCTAAACAAACCGAGTAAAAATATGATGCACCCCGAGAGGAATGCGAGCAGCACCGCAAAGTCTGGGCCGTGACTGGTAACAAATGTTTTAGTCATGAGAGCCAAGATGGCGGTGGGTCCGATGGTTATATCTTTACAGCTGCCCAGCAACACATAGGTAAATGGGCCCATAAACGCTGCATACAAGCCATACTGTAACACATACACCCTCTGGGTCAGCCATGAGGACTACCTGGTTGGTTCTAACCTATATCAACACATAGAATACAACATACATAGATACCTAAACACGCCATTCCCTTACAAGGTGAGCAAGAAACTGTGCTTATAGCTCAAAAATCAACAACTTCATACTTAATCCATCCTCACTAACTTTCTCCATACTTCCCTATTCTTTCACACTCTCTTTGCTTCAACAACATCTATACACCGAGTCATACATTTTCTTTTATTCTTAAAACTCTTAATGGTTCTATTTTTAACACATTCATCTAGAACATTTAGCCAAGTCTTACATGGCCTACCCTTTCATTTGATCCACACAATCTACCTTAATATATTTGCTTTGTCACTCGATTCACACTCATCCTCTCAGCATGTCTGAACCAACGTAAGACGCTTCTTTCACATTGACCTATTGAATTACCTATCAAACTGCACTTCTTAGGCAGCCATTAATAAATGACTGTCCATATGGATTTTTACACATACATTTCCTAGATATCTTTTATTTAACCTGGTTTTTGTATTTTTAAATTTTCTAGGATTCAAATTTAAATTTAAAAGCCAACCCATGTTAGATTCATATTCGAGAAAAATAGAATTTGAACCTTCATCATAAATTTTGTATCTGGTTTCGGCATAATTTTTATGTAATATTTTGTAGAGATGGGTTTGATCATCTATCTTACGAATCCGAATCTTCATTTAATGTTTAAATCCCAAATTCGAATGTTATGTAAAAGTTTTAGACAGAAGAAGTAGCCCAATTGGAATATAATAGAATAATAAGTCGTTTTTTTCTAGAATCCAATCACTATTACATTTATATATTCAGTGTTAAATTAATAGTCTGGTTAGTAAGTTTTCCTTACTATCATGCTGAGGCTAAACCACCAATTAACAGTGTTAGAACTCTAAAACAAATTCTAACTCAAAATCTAACTTAACTTTATTAAGTTTTTTCTAATCTTGAATCTGATATTTGCTCAAATGCTCAAATTTCCTGAGGATTCGAGGGTGCCAACTCTATTCCAGATATTTTGACATTGTTTTTATGAAAATGCGGTTGGTGTGCAAACGAACAATGTGAGTGTGAGAATGTGTGTTAAATGCAGATGATGTCGGATTAATGGCTGAGAGTGAAAGTGACTTGCAGAATGCATTAAATCGCTTGAATGTGGTGACAGGTAGAATGGATCTTGGTATAAATGTCTTTAAAAAAGGTGATGAGAATGGATCAGGAAATGATTGTCAGCTTAGTCTAAATGTAAAACTGTCACCACAAGTGAATTATTTTGTGTTTCTGTGCAGAATGTTCTGTAAAAATGGAAGGATTAATGGTGAAATCGACAGGCGGGTGAATACATCTCGGAGAGTAGTTAGATGTAGGCCTATGTGAACTATTACCAAGAAAGAGGCAAAGATGGTAATATATAAAAGTGTGTTAACGCCAACATTGTTTTATGGATGTGAAGTGTGGGTTTGTCAAGAGAAACACAAGAGCAAGGTCAATGCAGTTGGAATGAGATATCTAAGAAATGTATGTGGAAAAACTCATTTGAACTGAGTCAGTAATGAATGGGTGCTGAAGGAGTGCAGTTTGAAAGAGAGTACAATAGGTCAATGTGAAAGAAGAGTCTCACGTTGGTTTGGGCAAGTCGAGAGGATGAGTGTGGATCGAGTGATGAAGCAAAGATATGAAGGTAGAGTGTGTGGCTCAAATTAAGGGATAGGCCATGTAAGATGTGGTTAAATATTGTAGAGTGTGTGCTAAGAAAAAAACAAAAACACAGTAATGTGTGTGTGGAAAAGGTACACCTTAAAAGTTTTAAGAATAAAAGAACATGTATAACTCGGTGTAAGGATGTCGTTGAAGCGTAGGGAGTATGCAAGGATAGGGAAATGTGGAGAAAGTTAGTGATGATTGATTTAGTACTGAGTTGTTTTTTGAGCTATATGTACAGTTTTTTTGCCTACCTTGTAAGGGAATGGCATGATTAGGTATGTATGTAAATAAAAAGGAAATAAAACTCTTTTTGTGTAGAAAATTAGCATCACACACACAATATACCGTAATAAAATTTTTATTTACAATGAGAACTGATTTTTATGTCTAGGCCTATATGTCATATTTATTAGGTTATAGAAAAAAAGAGGACACATACCTACTCCTGGCATTGCCAACTCAAAAGTTTATTGCTGCGATTACTAAAGTATGACATTTATCCATCCCTATCTTGAGCTAGTTCTATCCAGTCCACCTCATTATACCCTATCTCTTTCAGGTACACTTTTATGTTATCTTTCCATCTACATTTAGGTCTTCCCAATGGGTTTGTCAGTCAATACCCTGAACACAGCTCTCGATTCTCCCATTCACGCTGCATGTCCTGTTCACCATAATCTATGAGACTTGATTATCCTTACAACCGCTTTTGATGAGTACAGGCTATGCAATTCATCATTATATAACCTTCTCTACTCCCCAGTCATCCCATTTTTGACAACATATTTTCTTAAGCACCTTGTTTACAAACACCCTAAATTTCTTTTCACCACATTCTTAAGCGAATTAGTTACTTTTTATAATTCATACTTATTTTGTGATTTTATTTTATTTTTTGGCAAAATTTAGCTAAAATATCATGTTTTCCCAAATACATTGATCTATATTTATATGATCTATATGATTTTACATAAATAAATGTGATTTCAAATCAAGGCCATCAAATATGAATTTGAGATATTTATTGCAGATTCTTTTTCAATCTTGGATCTCTTAGTTTAAAGTTTGTATAAATCAAGAATTTGAGATTCTCAATGACCATCTAATTTACTAACTTGAGGTTGAAGTCCTGCAACCACTGCGTAAGCTATCCCTTGAGGGATGGCAGTGAGTCCAACCGTCAAACCTGCGATCACATCGTGTATTATGTCCTTCTTATAGTACTCTCGCAGCCATTTGGTGGCAGGTATTGTCTTCTCGAGGACCGATCTGCTACACATTGTCTTGTCATCCCCTCGGAAAAGTGACGAGATAAAGCTTGTCCAGGGAGGAGGTTCCGAAGAGTAATTTGTCTTTTGACCTGTAAACAAATCAATATTAAAGATAAGGTACAATGAAGAATGGATACTCAGTGAATCTAATAATGTGAGATTTTGTTATATAGCTAGTCTTGTTCAAAAAAGAGTGTCTTTGAAAATGAATTGTTTTTATAAAAAACATTTAGGTGTGTGCGAAGTTCACTTTTTCAATTCGAAGAAAAGTTGAATCAAATAATATGAAATACTCCTGAAACTGAATAAAAAATTGTATATTAAAAAAATGTTTAATATTGGATATAAATATTATAGCCTACTTTGTATGACTATGTAAATATAGTTATTAAATATAATTTACAAAATGCTATATTTCAAATATATTTTGTTTTGAAATGATAAATTAAAGTTACTATATCAAAAATATAATTTAATTATTTTAGACTTTTTTATGTGGACACCAATTTGTGATGGAGTTAACAGCATAAAATTAAGATAATAAGCATATAAATGTGTATTTTGAAATACTTTTTTTTGTGAAGCTTTTAGTTGTCAAATTCAAAATTTTACTTTCAAATCGAGGTCAAAGTGAAAGAATTCACGAAGCCAAGTTGACATTTCACACATCCCTAAAAATATTACAAATATTTTGTGCAAAGTAGTGGTACTTAGATGACAATAGTCTAACCTTAGTTGTTAATTATATTCTACATTATGGATTTAAGGATACTATTATCAAACTGTAGGTCTATTTGCTGCAAAAAGAGAACAAATGGTGAATGATGCTGGGTGTGCAGTTATCATGGGTGTAGGAATGGGGCTTAAGGGCAAAATACCCTCTACCCTTCCTAAAAATTGAGCTTTATTTTATCTTTACAACGCTTAAGACAACTCAACAAAATCCAAGCTCAAATGTACACATAGGTACTAAATGAACACAGTGGTTTGATTCATGATCCTTTAGGCCTATGATATGACATCATCTTAAACTTTAAAAGCCTACCGGTAATTGTTTATTTTGTGAATATTGATCGAGATTCTAATTTATTAGTGAATGGAAAGGAAACAATTAATTAGATCAATTCAGACAAGTAATTGACATAATGAAGGTTAGATTAGATTTAAGTAGGCCTACCTAACAATAATAATATTTAACTTCTGGTGGGAGTATTTGTTCAGATATTTATATTCCTAGTATAGATTCAATTCCATCAGAGTTAGTAAAGGGAGGTGGTTAGTAATAGAAATTAATAAATTGCTATGTTTCATACAGAACTATGAAGCATGGAAGGTATTATAAAAGTCATTTTCAAAAAGGAAGACAAAACAAATTGTAATAATAATGGTGGTATCTCACTTCTACCAACATGCTATAAAATTGTATCCAGCTAACATTTTTTTAAGGAGATTGATGCCTTATGCAGAGGAAATAATTGGGGATAATCAGTAGGCCCTATGGATTTCAACTAAATAGATCAACAATGGATCTGATTTTTACTATTCAACAAATATTTTTTTTTAAAGTGGGAATGCAACATGAAAGTTCATCAATAATTATTTTATTTATTTTAAAAAGGTCTATTATGCAGTTAAAAGAAACAAATTATGTGAAATTTTAGTCAAGTTTGGGATACCCAGAAAACTAGTGAAGCTTATTGAGGAATGTGTGACTGATACATGTGGCAGGGTACAGGTTTGGTGTCCCTTATCAGATTATTTTGAAATACAGAATGGGTTGAAACAAGGAGATGAACTTTTCCCATTACTTTTTAATCTGGCCTTTGAGTATGCTATTAGGGTAATGCAATAGAATAAGGAAGGTTTGACCTTAAACAGTACATTGCGGCTATTAGGATATCAGATGATTTAGCTTTGTTGGCCAATAGTAAGAAAGCTATTGACAGTTTATGCAGACATTTTACCAGTGGCCAGTGAGGAAATTAGTTTAGAAGTGAATGCTCTAGTTCAAGATAGGGATGGGTGGCATACTTTTTTAAGTGCGGCAGTAAACTTTCAAGTTCACGATACCAGAGTAATAATTCCTAACTTGTTTGTGTTACGACGATAGTAACTTAACTATAAATGTTGTGATTTTAATTAGCCTAAATGGTACAGTTCTTCAGCTTCATCCCCAAAAAGGGTCCCCCAATTCATTTGAGAGGGCGCCAGAAGTCCATTTTGGCATTACCCTCCCCCCTTCGCTCTAAAAAACCCGGAAAACGTCCCACCGCTCCTTGAGGTTGCCTTATCTGACTCACACTCAAGAAGTCGAGCCAATATTGGATCAATTTGTATTAAAGCTCGTACAGCTTTAAGGGAATTACAGTAGCCCCATGACTTCTTTGGTGCTGACTGACAGCTCACAGCTGACTTCTGACCGTCAACATTTAGGTATATACCTAAATGTTGACTGTTAGAAGTGACAGCTGCTAAACAAATGTTTTTGCAGATCATATGGTTCGGCGTAGGGATACATAATTTGGTCTGGTAACTTTTCAAAACCGTCAGCCGTCAGCTGTGAGCTGTCAGTCAGCACCAAAGAAGTAATGGGGCTACTGTAGGTACTTTTAGATCATGTAATTCAACTGTCATAAGTCAATAAGATGGCATAGGTTAGAATCAAAATATAATGGCTTACTTAAGAATCAAAAGTGTAGGACTACTCCATTGGATTTGAGGTGCATGAAAAAAAATAGATCAACATTTTTTAAATGTTGCAGGTGTTATGTTCTAAAACTACTTAAATACCACGTATTTTACTATCCACAAAATGCATGAAAGTAAATAACCTGTGGTTACATAATCCATAGATATGGTTAGGTATAGTATAGAGGTCGGTATCGCTAATGTATCGAACAAATATAGTTTTCAGCGCTAGAGATAGCGGTGGTTGAACGAAGTACTAAACACCAAACCAATGGCACCAAATTTAAACGTAATGTAGGAATTATTTTGTTTCCTGGGTAAAACGATCTCAAGTGCAGCCAACCAGAATTAAAAAACTAGCCTACCTATCAATGACAGCTCAATGTAAAAATAAATTTGACAATTTAATCACCGATACAAATTTACTTTATTTGTAACGTTACAAGGGTGTAATGTTACATCTAAGCCCCACCCCTACCCGATGCTGCTGAACTGTCATACTACCCGCTCCAAGAAAATATCATCCGATGAATACTACCCGCTCCTAGAAACGTCAGTAAATAGTCAATTCACTTCATTGATCTCTATAGTATAACTGGATGGACATCTGTGGCTGAAATTTTCGAGCTGTCGTCTGCATACCTTTGTGTAAGAGAGAAAGAAACTTTCGGGTATCTCTTTCTTTCTTTTACCCATATAAGGCAATGTGTCATTTTGACATAGTTCATTAATCTGATTGAATATATGAGAAACATCAATGTGTGAGTGGTTAAATTAAATAAATATGTTAGTTAAAGCTTTGAAGAGCATATAAAAGTTCAAAA
>CABFWB010002049.1:32318-49112 GCA_902151455.1 Timema bartmani | reverse complement strand
AAAGTCATTATGTTTATTCAGTCCGTATTGTTTGGACACTTTCGTATCCATTTAGATTGGCTCATAAAACCTTTTACAACTGATATTATTTATTTTGTTTATTCTGAAAGAGTTGAAACAGACTTAAAATGGTAAAGATAATTATTATGTTTTCCAGTGGTCAATGTTTTCCATTTTGCTACTAGGATGGTCAAGGCCACCTTATTTATTGTCTGCTGTTTTGATTACATTAAATTGCTATTTACTTTAATTCTCTCTGCGCTTGCTTTCTTTTTTATTATTTCATGTCCTTTAGATTATACCCTCTTTTCCTTGTAGTATTTTATAGTGGCCTATTACTACGAGGTAGATAGAGAGGATGTAACATATGGAAAACAAACCTACCTTTTGTACATAACTTCACTGTGATTTCGATGTCGTAGCTGAAAGTCAGTGTGGCTATTTTTTTAGTGACTTTTGACTTTATTTTCATGGCTTTAACAGAACTAGTCCTACGTTATAAAGCAATATTACTAATTGTATGGCAAGGCAATTATATAAAAACCAAAATAACAATTTTTATAAACAACACTAAGCTCTATTTAAAAATGAGGATAGGGAAGTCAAAATAAAGACTAGTCTTTTTTAGTCTATTTTTTTTTCAGATAGTACATAAATACTGTACATACCTAATCACGTCGTTCCCTCACGAGGTAGGCAAGAACCTATGCATAGACCAATAGCTCATTTATATAATGCCATCGTTGCCTCTTTAATTTGCAATAGTCCACATACTTCCAACTACTCTCTGAGTTGATTTCACCCGTTTGTCGATTTAACCATCTGCCATCCCACTTTTACAAAATATCTGCCCAGATACACACGTATTCTAACCAGTTTCAATTTATACTTAGCTGAAAATCATTTCCTGGTCCGTACATATTATACATACATACACACCTAATCACGCCATTACCGTACGGTGAAGGCAAGAAACTGTGAATATAACTAAAAAAAACCAGCTTCATACTTAATCAATCCTCACTAACTTTCTCCACACTTCCCTATCCTCGCATACTTCCTTCGCTTCAACAACATCCATACACCGAGTCATACATGCTCTTTTATTCTTAAAACTCTTAATGTTTCTATTTTTCACCTCTTTGTCTACATAATTTAGGCACGTCTTACATACCGTAACCCTTCCTTTTGATCCATACACTTTACCTTAATATATTTGTTTCATCACTCGATCCACACTCATCCTCTCAATATGCCTAAACCACCGTAAGACACTTCTTTAACATTGACCTATTGGATTCCCTTTCAAACTGCACTCCTTCAGCACCCATTCATTACTGACTCTGTCCATACGAGTTTTCCCACATACATGTCTTAGATATCTCATTCCAACCGCATTAACCTTGCTCTTGTGTTTCTCCTGACAAACCCACGCTTCACATCTATGAAACAATATTGGCGTTAACACACTTTTATGTACTGCCAACTTTGACTCTTTTGATATTACCTCATTCTTTGCAATAGTCCACATACACCCAACTACTTTCTATACACACGTCTATCGACTTCACCATATATCCTTCAATTTTTACAGAACATTCTGCTCAAATACACAAAAAATTCACTTGTTGGAACAGTTTTCTATCTATACTCCCACGTGGAAAAATGCCAGATCTGGCCCAGAACTGGAATTGGCCAGATCTGGGAATGTCAGATTGACCCCAGTTTTGGGCATATCTGGCCAAATATGATTTTTCAACATGGGTAAGTTGACAATCATTTCCTGATTCGTCCTTACCAAAAATCAATACCTTAGTTTTAGAAACATTTATACGAAGATCCAATGAAAATCCAATGATCATAAGCTGAGAAAAATTGTGGTGGACACAATTGTAATCAGCCTAAATGCTAACCAGATGCCGTAATTAACTAAATTCCTTGTCTATTTCCATAATGATATGTGTATCCGCACAGTTGTCGTCGTACTACCGGCACCATAAAACCCTCTCGAGTTGAGGGTGGTTGCGTTATCTGACAGCTCGCGATCTTAATTGATCATTCATATATATATCTGACTATATACGCACGTCCATCACAGACTCCGCCTTAAAACTATGAGGTAAGAATGACAGTGGGCCACAGACAAGTAAGAAACAAACTCTCTACCTTACTGGGGTTTCGCTGCGCTCCTTTTGCCAGCTTGAGTCCTTCAACACTGGGCTTCGCTAGTGTCACTACTGGGTGATGATAAGACTAACCGCAGCGATCCTAGTGTTGAAGGACTCAAGCTGCCAAAAGGAGTGCAACCATTTTAACCTGGAGGTTGAGTGTCTGTATATATTATTTGTCTGTGCCTTGGTCATGGGATGACTACTGGATACTTAAGATGTACGAGCATTGGCGTACCAAGCCAAAGTTTCCGGGTTCGATTCCAATGTACAGTTGTCATTTTTCAATTTAAAAAGTCCAATCTGTATAATATATTTGTAAGATTAATGTATGCACTTGACGTGGAAATCACGCGAGATCTGATGCTAACGTAACTTAATAAAGTCCCACAAAGTTTGTGTGGCACTGCTACTCACCCATACGGCCGATGTCACTAATTCTCTAATCTTGTCTCGGTTCTGTTACAGGGCCTGTTGTAACTAGATAAGAATATATTATCGGTATCTGTGTCCACAGCCGTGAGTGATTAAACCGCTGTTAAAATAACGTCCAGTCCTTTTGACTGCAACTTCGCCACTGGTGTAAACATATCTAATCTTAAACTGTAACAATCACCTTGTGTCCACAGAAGGGATGATCTCAGGGACTCAGGGTCAAAATAAATAAAGATAAGTTTTCTGATCATGCGCAACAAACAATCTTGGTAATTAGGTCTTACCCTCTTCGGTGGCCGCATGGTCTAAGGAAAGCGTCACTCTTGCAATAGACTGGACTACCAATGACTGGGAGATTGAGCTTTAAATTTCTTTGGAGTGTAATGTGGTTCCTCCTAAATTGTTTTGCCACTCTTTCTCCACGCAAATGTGGTTACACTTCCTCTGAATTCCACCCTTCTCGATTCTAGCACACTAGCGTAGTTATTAGTACATAAGTGTACAACCCGAACGGGAGTGAATCACGACTAGAATATTTTTTTAGCACCGCTTCTTACTACCCGTTCAGTTTATGGGCTTATGTGTTAATTACGCTAGTATTTTTAAGGGTTAGGAAGCTTATATTTATGAGAAGTTTACCCACATTTGCGTGGAGGGAGAGTGAAAAAACACTTTGGAAAAACCACTCTGAATACACCCGACCGAGAGTCGAACCTCGATCCCCCCGTCATCGGCAGTCTAATGTACTGCGAGAGTAGCGCGTTAGACCACGCGGCCACCAGATCGGTCAACACAGATTTTCAACAACTGTTGATATCACTACGTGGAGAAAATTAATGTTTGTACTGGAGAATTATTTGAGATATACTGCTGAAAAAATGTGTTTGTTATAAAAACAGTAAAGACACTTAACTTTTCTTGCGTCCCCCTTCTATCCGACCTTAAACCACCCTAATTGCTTCTCGAGACCAGATGCTAATGATATAAGCTCGCGCTTAAGTGATCGCTAATGGATTGAACTGATGGTTGGGGGAAGGGGGGGAAGAGGCTGTCACTTAAGAGTGTCCTTCACTTATTAGGGGCGCAAGGGAAACGTATTGAAATCTTATTGGCGAACGTGTTCTTCCCTGGCGAAGACTATAAAACCCTGCTCTACCTACGCGCGATCACTTCAGTTTTCATGCCATCCTGTAAGTGAGAACTTGTTTTTCGAGTGTAGAGTCAAGACATAGCTCGTGTGACATGGAATCATTCTATTCTCTCATGTGTGTGATGGGAATGACGTCAGCAACGTACCTGGAGGAGTTACAGTGCAAGGCGATGGACATTTTGAGCCGGCTACCTGTGGAAATAGCCGTCATCATTTTCAGGTAAGTGTCAACGTCGATCAGAGACGGTGGGAATGTATATTTAACCAAGAAAGCTATTATTTTCAGTTATAATATCGACTTGTTCTTTTTTAAAAGTCAATTACTAATTTGGTTTAGGTGTCGCTTTCTTTAAAATCTAATTAATGTTGTTTTCTTAGCACCTCTTCTAACTACCCTTTCGATTTGTACGGGTATGCATTAATCATGTTAGTATGCATGAGATGAGAAAGGTAAATTTAAGAATAAATGTATCCACAAGGACAGAAAGTGGAACACTATTTAGGGAAAGCCACCCTCAGTATACCTAACCGGGATTCGAACTCCGATCTCCCTGTCATCGGCAGTATAGTTTTTTGCGAGAGTGATGTCTTAGAGTAGACGAAGCAGCCAACAACGCGTTTTTTTTAAGAAATTCAATTTGGAATATTTTTATTGACTAATTCAAGTTCATAATATATATATCCCCAATGTGGTTAAATCCCAATAAACATTGATTTTTAATTCAAACGCACCCGCTTTGGTGGCCACGTGGTCTAGCGCGCTAACCTCATGTTGGACTAGACTGCCAAAAGACTAGTAGATCGGGGTTCGATCCCGGTCGGGTACACTGAGGGTGGTATTCCCCTAAATGGTTTTCCACTATCCTTCTACGCAAATGTGGGTGCACTTCCTCCCAATTAAACTTTAATAATTCCTAAGCCATCAGTGTAATTAGTAGATAGGCGTACAATCCGAACGAGTAGTAAGACGTGTTGCTAAAAATATATAAACAAACCTTAAACACCGGCTGTGAAGTCTTTCAAACATTTATGGTGTAATTATGACTATACATACTTTTTCTCTAGCTTATTTTTTTATCACTGCTTGTCTTCAGGCTATAAGCATAAATACTAATTACGCTAATGAGCTAGGGATGAGGAAGTTTGAATCTAGAGGAAATATAGCTGAATTTGCGTGGAGGGAAAGTGGAAAACCAATTTTGGAAAAACCAGTCTCACTACACCCGCACGGGTGATCTATCTAGTCTAGCATTAAAGTGACGCCTTAGTCTGTGCGGCCACCAAATCAGGTGCTTCTTATTCGCTTTCTCGAGTGCGACACCTTAGATCAGTCGATACTCTGAGCTTAGCATCCCGGGTTTGATTCCTGGAAAGACCGAAACATTAGTCTTTTTTTTAATTATGAGAACCCCATTCTGTCTCGTATAATTATAAGTGAGTTCGCGTTCTGATATTGGCCTAATCGGTATATTCAGAAAGATAACATAAAATATTATTAATATTTGTGCTTAGTGTTGAGATTTTTAAAAATATTAGCGGTCTGTTAATACGACTAGCATTTTTTATACTACCGCATGGTCTTAGGGGCGTCAATCTCTCGTAGACTAGTCTGCCGACGACGAGGAGATCGAGTTTCGAATCTTGGTTGGGTATACTGAGTGTGACTTTTTCAATACAGTTTTCCACTCTCCCTCCAAGCAAATTCCGGTACACTTTCTTGAAATATAACCTTCCAACTCCCTAGAGCTACTAACGTAATTATTACATAAGCGAGTAGTAAGACGTGGTGCTACAAAAATTATATTTTTCTGCTAATATGCTAGTGGTACTTAAATTCACATGATTTGTCAAAAGTGACACAGTTTTTAAATGTGACGTAATTTGTCAAAAGTACCTTCTAGTGATAGCTTTGTAACACACTTTTTGACCTAGGCTAACTTTTTTTTTTGTCACCACATATCGCGGTAGGGATGAGAAAGGAAGCATTTTAGAAGTAATATACCCGCATTTGCGTGGAAGGAGAGCTGGAAACCATTTAGGAAAAACTATCCATCGGCCACTGAAGTGGGTAACATTATATTTGATGTTGTTGTTGGATAATTGTCAATAAATAGTATGATGTCACCTCCCCCCTAGTCTGTCAGGATGTGTGGCGGCCGGCCGTGGATAGGGGTGGTGACTGGATATATAACTGTGTGGGTTCCCAGTTGATGTACGGCTTTGTTGTTCAGGGTTTTATTGTACTACTTTGCACTACTACAAAATGTTATGTTAATAAGTTGCTATACTAAAAATACACATATAAAGGATTTGAAAATACTTTACTCAGGAGCTAGTGACAGAACCAAGTATTGTATAGCAAGGAATGCTTAACCAATGGCCTGACTGACACTTTAGGTGGCAGTTATGAACACTGGTACTTTGGGCACGATGGTAGCCCTCCAGCACATGCACTCGATGACCCGGCATTCTAACCCGTGCGGACCCAAAAACGGGCAAAGTGACTCCTTAGAATTGATGGTGAATGGTCAGCCCTGTTAGCTCGAAATCTAGTACTTTTTTGAATTGATGGTGAATTGTCAGCCCTGTTAGCTCGAAATATAGTACTTTTTTTTGAATCGATGGTGAATTGTCAGCCCTGTTAGCTCGAAATCTAATACTTTTTTGAATTGATGTTGAATTGTCAGCCCTGTTAGCTCGAAATCTAATACTTTTTTGAATTGATGGTGAATTGTCAGCCCTGTTAGCTCGAAATCTAGTATTTTTTTGAATTGATGGTGAATTGTCAGCCCTGTTAGCTCGAAATCTAGTACTTTTTTCATACTACAACCAAAAGGAATGCTGACAAGACATTCTGGCCGTCAGTACTTGTGTCCTGTTATTTACTCACTCATCAAAACACGTTGCTATAATCGTTCTGTCACTCACAACATTACAATGTCAAAATAAACAAACACCCCAATTTAGGGCATGTTGATTACAGTGCAGAGAATAGCTCTCTTAAGACCAAGGTTCGACTTCTATCGTATGCAATGTTGTGCTTGCAGGCTGCTGGACCCTGGCTCCCTCCTGTCTTCTGCCCTCGTCAACCGGAAGTGGCTGCGCGTCTGTCGCGGGGACGTGGTCCTGCGCGCGAGGATCCGCCGTCAACTGCGGCGAGTCCGACGAAATCGCGTGGAGCATGCCGGGAGTAGGGTTACCGTCACCAGGGACCTACAACAACAATCCTCCAACAGGCTGTTCGCACACAGGAACAACAAAGTCAAGGTCGTGAGTGGTGGGGAGCAGGCGGGTGAGTGTAATTTTTTTTATTGATATAGCTAAAGATATAATAACAAATACTTTATTTCCTGATTTAACTCACTTTTAAAATAACTCAGAAGATACAAAAATACCTCTTAGATTAGTAAGACTTTTACAGTGCATCCTAGCATACTACACTTTTACAATGCATCCTAGCATATTACACTCTTATACCATATTATTGTATGTAGTACTTTATAGAGCAGGGGTCTTCAACCTTTTTATGTCCAAGGGCCAAATTTTCTGTATAGTGTTGGCTCGTGGACCTCAATAATTTAACGACAATATTTGGATTGAATACATATTAAAATATTCATATTAGCTCATTATTATTATCATACAATAGGGATTAGACCTGTCTGACGAATTTCTCCTGATATATGCTTTCAGTTTTTCCCTTTTTTTTTAGGTTTTTTCACAGCAGGGGGTAGCACGATTTGTCTTGTCTACTATAGTCATCATATCCCGGTTCAAAGTACATTTGTATAAAAACGTTATACTTTTCTTCTCGTTAAAGGCAGAAATTGTTTATAAAAATAACATGAAATAAGTATGTATTTGATTAATATACTATCTGTATTTGTCATTTTTTCTCTTGAAATCATTTTATATTTCTCATGGGCCAGCGGGCCGCAAAAAAAAAGAGACGTTACCTCACGCCCTGAGCTGAATATCCTTGCTATATACCATCATTTTGCCAGATAATATTCGCACAAAACCAATTGTTTCATTAAATTTGCTTACGGGATTTATGAACAAAAATCGAAAAGTAGCTCAACGATACTGTTGATTTATACGGTATATTGTTTATTCAAAATAATGTAACACGTGTTATATTCAAAATTATAAGCGGTGGAATAGAACCAAAAATAACATTTGAAATGGAGTGTTTTTACAAAACGCTCAACTGTGATTCCAATACTTCCTCGTATTCATTGTTGAACAATGTATAACTTATAAAAATGGTAACCTTGATAGTCAAGTCCAATAATACCAGTTATTTAGTTTATGGGCATTTTGTAGGGACAGGGAAGGATAATTCGATAGAAATGAATACACATTTTTGTGGAGGGCGAGTGTAAGACCCATTAAGGATAAAACTCTTCATTACATTCGGTCGCTATTTGAGCCTCAACCTCACCATCATGGAATACAGACATGGGAGTGACACCGTTGTCAACATACTCATCAGTACAGGTCACCTATAAGTGATAGTTCAACCATGTTGGTCATTGATGGTCCATCTATATATTTAGTAGTTTACAGTTATATAACGGGTAAAATATGAACAGGGAAAACTTTAAATGTTAAAATTAAAAGTGAGTTCTTGTGGCCACCCTGTATAGTAAACTTCATAAACAGGGTGTCGACTGGGTTATGAACGTCCCAAAAGTCACTAAAAAGTTACTGATTGCAATAAAGGTCACTAAACTCCCTGAAAAATCACGAATTTTCAATATTTTGGTCATGAAATCACGAAAATATTTTTGTTTGAATTTCCTGTGCATTGTAACTAATAGCCCTCACACAGTGCATCCAAGTATAGTACCCTTCACACAGTGCATCCTAGTATAGTACCCTTCACACAGTGCATCCTAGTATAGTACCCTTCACACAGTGCATCCTAGTATAATAGCACTTACAATGTTCATCCTAGTATAGTAGCCCCTTACATCATCATGCATCATAATACAGTAGCCCTCACACAGTGCATTCAAGTATAGTACCCTTCACACAGTGCATTCAAGTATAGTACCCTTCACACAGTGCATCCTAGTATAATAGCCCTCACAATGTTCATTCTAGTATAACAGCACTTACAATGTTCATCCTAGTATAGTACCCTTCACACAGTGCATCCTAGTATAGTACCCTTCACACAGTGCATCCTAGTATAGTAGAAATCAAACCGTCCCTCCTAGTATAGTAACAACCAAACCGTCCATCCTAGTATAGTAACAACCAAACCGTCCCTCCTAGTATAGTAACAACCAAACCGTCCCTCCTAGTGTAGTAACAACCAAACCGTCCATTCTAGTGTAGTAACAACCAAACCGTCCCTCCTAGTATAGTAACAACCAAACCGTCCATCCTAGTACTGCCCCACGTCTTGTTTCTCTCCAACAGGTTCCCCCATGTCCTCGCAGTTCTGGCCAAGCAGAGAAGTTTCCGTGGCCCGCAAGATGACAAGCAGACCTCGAACTCAGTCTTTGAGGTCCCTTCACGTACCCACAGTAGTCCCGTCAAGACCTCGAGCCAACTCTGCCCCGGAGTCCACCTTGAGGCAACGCAGACCGTTCAGACTGTGACACCCTTACTGGTAAGTGTCTGGGACCACTGGTATCTTTTAGCCTCGTCCGAGATATCTACATATTTACACTAATAGATTAGGGCTAATGGAGGTATAATTTAGAGGAAATATACCTGCATATATGGGGAGCGATAGTGGGAATGCATTGAGTACTAAACATCTCGATACACTTGGCCACACTTCAAAGTA
Source organism: Timema bartmani (assembly GCA_902151455.1). Classification (NCBI taxonomy): domain Eukaryota; kingdom Metazoa; phylum Arthropoda; class Insecta; order Phasmatodea; family Timematidae; genus Timema; species Timema bartmani. The sequence goes on along the minus strand of CABFWB010002049.1, from coordinate 39,556 downwards.
TGAAGTAAAACTACCTCAACAAACCTTGCTAGAATTCAAAGTATGAAGTAAAACCACCTCAGTACACCTGGCCAGAATTCAAAGTCTGGAGTAAAACCACATCAGTTCACCTGGCCAGAATTCAAAGTCTGAAGTAAAACCACATCAGTTCACATGGCCAGAATTCAAAGTATGAAGTAAAACCACATCAGTTCACCTGGCCAGAATTCAAAGTATGAAGTAAAACCACATCAGTACACCTGGCCAGAATTCAAAGTCTGAAGTAAAACCACCTCAGTACACCTGGCCACAATTCAAAGTATGAAGTAAAACCACATCAGTACACCTGGCCAGAATTCAAAGTCTGAAGTAAAACCATATCAGTACACCTGGCCAGAATTCAAAGTATGAAGTAAAACCACCTCAGTACACCTGGCCAGAATTTAAAGTATGAAGTAAAACCACCTCAGTACACCTGGCCAGAATTTAAAGTCTGAAGTAAAACAATCTCAGTACACCTGGCCAGAATTCAAAGTCTGAAGTAAAATCACATCAGTACACCTGGCCAGAATTCAAAGTATGAAGTAAAACCACCTCAGTACACCTGGCCATAATTCAGTCTGAAGTAAAACCACATCAGTACACCTGGCCAGAATTCAAAGACTGACCTCCCCATCACCAGCAAACCAGTTTTTTGAAAACTTGACACCTTACCTCGAGTAATCACCAATGTGTTCACTACCTTATTATATAGAGCCATCCCCATGTCTTAAAACCACGTGAAGACTAAATTTACACCTCACTAAGACTCGAACCTAAAGACTTCATCTCCCTACAACCTAGACATTTAGTGTCCCTCTCCATCTAAGGCAGTGTAGTTTTAAGCTGTGGATGGAAGGTCTGAGGCGTCAGACTCATTTAGTATTTAGCCACCCTTGACGAGGAGGTAGAGGTTTCTATCCAGGCCGACTGCATGGGTGAAGGTTCTACCCTTATTTTTGTATCATACTTTCTCTATAAGAATGCGGGTGCTTTTCTTCTAAACTATCTTCTTTATTCCTGCTCTTAAGATTAATTAGTTTTATTTAATATGTGATATTCTGAAAATTGAAAAATGACACCTGGACACGGGAATTGAACCCGGGACTTTTGGCTTATAACACCAATGCTCTAACCACTGAGCTATCCAGGAATTGTCCCGTGCCCAGGGTCATTTTTCACTCATATTTTAAGGCAGAGTCTATGATGGAAGAATGTGTGGAAATCCAGGGTTTGATTCCCGTGTACAGGTGTCATTTTTCAATTTCAGAATATGATAACTAGATGGAGTTATCCACACTAAAAGCATAAATAATAGCTTCGACTATTTGATTATTAATATGTGATACTTAACGTGCACTTTCTGAACCGAATTATGATGTCCGCGCAAGGGGTTTAAACTAACTTTCTTCTATAATAGACACACCATCCAGCTCCCAGGCCGTTAAATTCTTCAATGCGAAAAGGAGGGATCGAATTTCACTATACAAATATTTTTCATTTATACTGGGATCCTTAGTTAAGTAGATTAACGCAACATTGACTGAGTTAAGGTGTTGGACGGTTAAATAATTAATCAACCTTTTGTTGAATGTATAATCTAAAAAAAAATAGTTTTCTACCGTTTTTTAAACTTTAAAATTGTTTAACAGCCGTGACTTAGAGAATCTTTGTTTATTTCAGAGGCTGTTATCTGGAATTAAAGTGTCCTGCCGATAATCGAACTACGGAGCTCCTGGGGAATAGATTGTGGTAGATGAGAAATGCAAGTATAACTTTGAGAAGCGTTGAAGCATGAACCATCGACGTTGTGTCAACAATTTTCTGATATGACCAATTTGAACACACATGGATATGTTGTAAACTTAACCTTGTACTGCACTGTTAATAAATGTTATAAAATACCTTGGTAGTTTGTTGATATTATTAAAACCTCCAAAAATGAGTTAATTTTTAAATAGTAAAATTCACGTAAATAAAATATTGTAACAGTGACAAATTATTGTCCTCGAAAAAATGATTTATCTTGACGTCTTACATGACTCTGAACTTAAGAAAATGCATTTCATATTTCCGCTTCTTTTTACCTGGGTTTACGACCGAAACATTTTCATAGAATAAGTTCAAACTTGGTATTTGATGTTATATACCTTGAGGAGAAATAGTGATTCTAGTTCAACTAAAAATTAAAGGTGGTTTACTGATGAATTATTTTTGATAAAGTTGAAATTGTTCGAAAATATTAATTAATGACCATTTTATTCAAAGTGTGTATCTGAGGAGTTTTCTTTTTTAAATCAAAATTAGTTTACAACCAAATTTAAGTTATTTATATAAAAAAAAAAGATATCATACCATAGAAGATAAATAATGGCACACTTTATTTACAAAAATAGTTTCATTTGGACATGGAAAAGTTTTATTTATGTCACAACTCACAAGATTTTTAAAAGAAATACTCCCTTGTTTATATGTAATAGGTGCCATTTAGGAAATTCATATTTTTATACTAATGGGGTATATAGCTAGGATAAAATGCACTAGTATTTTCTTATAGAGATAGTTAGATACTATCTAGGATAAAATGCCCTCAGTACACCAGACCGGGATTTAATTTAATCCCTGATCTCCCCATTATTGGCAGATCAGCCTATTGTTAAAATGACGCCTTAAACCACGTGGCCAGCGAAGCGGATGAATTGGTCTGTTATTATTAATCTTAAAAAATATGTTGGTTCTTTTCAAATTAACTTTCTGTGACTAGCGCTGCTGCATTTTCGCATCAGCTGTGATTTTATTGAAAATTAAAGGTAATTAGGTCGGATCCTCTCCCAGTATTTTCAATTAGTTCCTGCTGCGTAATATGATGTCATCAAACATTCAACAAAATATTTATTTTCTGAAATACGGGAGTTTTAATTGGTGCTATGCAGGAAGATTGTGAATACGCAACGGCGCCAGTCGTGATGTCATACGTCTGGCTGATTACCACCATATGTTTACATTGTAGAGTTTTTACAAGTTCTATCAAGTGTCTGAAAGTTCACTTCTGGCTGATTACCACCATATGTTTACATTGTAGAGTTTTTACAAGTTCTATCAAGTGTCTGAAAGTTCACTTCCGTTACTTTAATTACATGTAGTTGTTATTTACGTGCGGTCATTATTATACTTAAAAATACAAATTGAAGAAAGGAACTTAAAGAAGAAAAATATTTTAAAGCTATGATTATATAAAAATTTAACATTATTTTAATTTTTTTAAAATAAAATGTACAAAAATACAATATTATTCAAATATTTATTTAATATTATTAACCTCTTCGTCTACAATATTATTCAAATATTTATTTAATATTATTAACCTCTTCGTCTAACGCGCCACTCCCAAATTAGACTAGACTGCCGATAATAGGGAGCTCGAGGTTCGAATCTCAGTCAGGTGAACTGAGAGTGGTTTTTCGTAAATGGGTTTCCACTCTCCCTCCATGCAAATGTGGGTACTCTTCTTTTAAATATAACCTTCCTAAACCTCCCTAAACCCAATAGCGTAGTTAGTACATAAGCGTATAACTCGAACAGGTAGTAAGATGTTGCAAATGTGCAAAGGCGCCAGTTCTAGTGTTATTTATTTAGCGCTAGTCCTCAAGGGTTAATATCTTAAAAAAACACTATTTTTATATTTATTACCAATTGAAACAAAACTTAGATATAATCATAAAAAAATTGTGTCTGAGATTTCAGAATAAAAAGTGTATACAAATAATTGAATAATAATTGAAATAATATAGTTGAAATCAACAAAGCAAGAGGTTTATTTGTTTAAAGCCAAAATTATGTAAATAGCTCAAAGATTTATAAAGATACACTATTATGGAATCCCGGACACCCCTTTTAAATTAATGTATTGGTATTTAGCTTAGACATCTGGGATAGTTCCCATTTTTCAGTATTTCCCTTTCCTCCCCCATTTGACCTGTTGGTTGTCACTCAAAGATAAATAATCTTCTAAAGCTTTTAGCCTCAAGAGTAAAATGTAAAAAAAGATACACGATGTAACAGCAATAATTATTCTTCAAAAATCTAATTTTTTGAGTGCTTACTTCTAAGGGCTCACACTTTTCTGAACCGCCTAAGTAAATACACAATATATCCTGCCCCGGAAAAAATTACTAAGGAAATAAATCTAAATAGAATTAATTATTAGAAAGAAGGTAATAAAATTCAATTTTTTTATAATAATAATGATAATAATAATAATAGAAAGCTAGAACCAATAAGCATAATCAATGCATATGCGTAAAACCTGAAAAGGTAGAAAGATGCGATGCTCGAAAAAAATTAGAAATAACACTTTGCTTTAATACTTAAATAAAAAAAAAGTTTTAAGCCACATCCATTATTAACATATGTAATTTGAGATAGGGCAGAATGAATATAGTATTATTGTTGTTGTGAGACCTCATAAACGAGTTGTGTGTAGTTTTGACCATAGCAATTCTAATACAAAGAACGGTACGCTCAAAGATAAACCGAGGAAACAAATATAAAATGGTAGCTGAAGGTGCTCCAGGTTGAATATTTTCACATCTGGCTTCTGCTGAACTTTACTTGATTCTATCCAGGTGATGAACGTAACCTTGTCCTTCCATTTCTTCATCAGACCAGCTTCCTTGATCCTCCCAATCAAAGAGTTGAACCTTCCAGCGTAGGGGGAGTTGTGAGGAAGGCTGAATACAAGTGGGCTGGTGAGGATGCATTCACTCAGCATGTGAAGCAATGACCTTCCTTCCTTTATAAACTCGGGTTCATTTAAACGATTAAGACCATGTAAATTGTCTGCTAATACACTTATTTTTTGTGAGATGCACTCATCAATAATTAATGAGTGTTGACAAGAGGATATCATGAAGAACTTTTTACCTGATATCTTTAACGAATTGAACAAGTCAGAAGATTCTGTATCACTATACAAAATACGACTTGAAGTAGCTGGCATGTATGTAGCTATTAATAAATCAGAACTAGCCCACTCTTTAACGGTATTAGTATCCTTATGATATTTGGGGATGGTCATGTAGCTTGCCAAGGAACCCTGGTAAGCGTTGTTCATCACCAAACCAAATTAAAGACACACCATAAGATAAAACTTATTAGATAGTGTTGTAGCTGAAATTTTGGAGGACACCATCAAAATAAGTCTCAAAGATTCCAAACTAGCACTATAATGTGAAAATTTGCCTGGTTCTTGTAAATTGAAACATTTCATCAACATCCAGAAGACATATACAAACATGAATGCTAAGAAGTAAAGCATCCAAGTTCAATTTCTAAATGGTAAAATGAAGTTCATGTAACCGGGAATCATTCCTGCTTTCGGCACAATCACAGTGTAACATATTGTGTCATGGGGATATACTATTGCCGAGAGCTTTGAATATATGGCACCATTGGAATTACCATCCAAATCAGGAACTCTGTATTTAAAGTTTTCCTCAGCAGTGTAAGCTTGATTATCTTAAGGGTACATCCAAAAAAGATCCCACTGCACAGGATAAAACATAACGGGACTTGAGTTCATTTGTTGCAGCATGGTTGCAACTGTGAACGCATCACTGCATTGTAGCGAGTATTTGCATGTGTGTCATTTATTTCAAAACAAGTTGGTGGATCATCTATTATTGAATTTTTTATAACTGAACCGTGAAACGAGTCGCTTTCTTCAATACCGCACAGATTGCCCAAACAGCAGGGATTAGTTGTATTATTATAAAAGTAAATAATTGCTCTAAATATTTCTAAGTAATCAAATATATTTTTAATCTCTTGACATTCTAAATTGTTATTTAAGAAAATTAGAGGTGCAAACATGTTATTTTGAGCTAAATTAGTGATGTGAGTCACAGCTTTGAAATTAGGGCTATCATTTGTTGCCACCTATAGGTAATGAAGATGGCGTTTGAAGAAGCACTTAAGTATATTTGAATATATATTTAGCAAGTCTTTTGTTTGCATTATAAAATTATTTGTTGAAATTGAAGTTTGGAACTCACAGTTCTACCTACAGCTAAAACCATCAGAATAACTATAAATGTCAACATTATACGTGTTAATATCATGTTTGTAAATATAGAAGCGATATACAATTTAAATCAAGCTATTGCTTCCATTATTGTAACTAAGTGGATATGTTTTGTTTTAGATTTGATGGCTTTGTGTGAGTATTTATAAAAACTTTTGATGTTGACATCCCTTGTAATCTATAATAATAAAAGGCAGTGTTTGTATGTTTGTTTGTGTGCTATGCCCAGCCAAATCTACGGCACGGAGAAATCTGAAATTTGTAACATAGGGGGTCCGAATGCACCTTGAAGCTGGATTTTTAAATTTTTAGTTTGCTTTTTAATTAGACTATTTTAAACAAATTTTGGAAGAAAATATTTTTAATATGGTTTAGAATTACGTTTCTGATATAGCTTTTCTATTTGAAATCGGGCACCATGGCGGGGGGAGGGGGGCTTATATAATTTGTATACCAAAGTGGGTCACGGGCAACGCCGTGCGGGATTGCTAGCTATAAAATAACTTAACTCAGAATTTAGGAGGAAGTGTATCTAGTGAAAAGTTTTTTTATTAATTATTCCCATTAAATCTAGGAATCAAAACTCTTTCGAATAGAATAAATCCATTTAAAAGATATTTTCAAATAAATATACATACATACATTTTACACTTTGCAGAAAACATAAAAGTTTTTTTTAAACCAACTCATTAAATAAACAATAAATGTACAGATAACAATTTGAGATTTAAATGTAAATTGCTCAGCTTTCATATACGCTCATATCAGTAGAAAAGAAACATTGCTACTGATTCAATAGCTATATTTTCATTAAATGATAGAGTATTATACTCTTTAAATATCAGGTTTCAAATACTATATTGTGGTATAGGCACTAGGTTAAGTAATGCGCATTTTTATTATCGGTGACAAATCGTGATTCAACTGACCGCGAACTAAGCAAGTATTCATGTTGAGAAATACAACACAAGATTTTAGAGCACCTTCTAGAATAAACAACCATCTACATAGTAATCGTGATTATTGAATATTTCCATAAATTATAACCTTGAAAATAGCCACAAGCCTTGTCTACATAGTGCATACTCCGTAACTTCTGTATCCTTTGTTTCTAGTCCTTAAGACTATATGATCAATT
>CABFWB010002049.1:8614-29765 GCA_902151455.1 Timema bartmani | reverse complement strand
CCCCCACCCCCACCCCCAATATTTATAATAATGAATATAGTATTAATAATTGACCGTTGAAACCTTCTGAAAAGTTCATGAATAATTGAACTTCTGAGATTAATTCTTAGTTATGTTTGTTTTTCGATACAGCTGATATTTGTGGAGTTGTGGGAGAAATGCCAAAAATGAAAAGATGTTTTATTTTGTATATTGTCTTGACAAACACTGAATTTGTAATATTTGTGTTACTCACTAATTGGAGTTCATTGTGAATTTGTAATTGTGATGATCACATAGTATTTGTTTTATTATCGAAATCAATTATGCTACCCAAACGAAAAGCCAACGTTCATGTTTTTTGTGTTATAAAAAAAAATTCAAAATTATATCATATCAAGTAGTATAACTTTTTAAATGTACACAAATTTAGTTTCCTCTGTTATTAATTTTTTTAAAGAATTACAAAAATTAATATTTAATACAAAACAAAATTCCTATTTTTACACTGAAACCCAGTTGTCTTGACGTTCAGTCTTACCAGCGCCCAGTTCGCAAGCGCCTAGTTGGCCGTACCCGGTTGGCCGTGCCCGGTTAGCGGTACCCAGTTGTCCTAGACCACCCCGAATTTTGGCTCGTGAAAGTCTACCTACATACCTACATACACACACACACACACACACACATATATATATATACTGTACATGTCGCGACCTTACCCACCCAACCCCCCATGATTGTAAATGAAACATAAAGAAATAAAGAGATTGGACGCTCGCGCTCATGGAAGGACTGGCTTAACTCGTGGAAACTTAGACCAATGGAATTGACTGACACTGTGCGTGAACCCCACTGAACTCGATCTCGGGACCCTGGGCTCGACAGATGCAATACAATTGCTACTGATACTGACTATCCGAAAATGTAGTCTGCTATGGTCCGGTATCGGGAAGCGTAGTTGCCTGCTTATATTGGGTGGAATTGCGACAGTCCCGATGTCAAAAAATAAAAGGCTTATATAGCTCGTTATGGCCCCTTTCCCGGCCAACTAGATAAAGTATTGTTATGAATGGTCAGCATTCTCTTTCAGCCTTTCTAGTTCATTACGTCATCTACGATAAGCTAGCATATTTTTTTGGATGCGCGTCCACTCGAGTTATGTCAATCAAAACAAACATTCAAACAATGCTAAGAGGTTATGACAAATATATAGCTACATATCTGATAACACCGTTCCCTTACAAGGTAGGCAAGAAACTTTGCATATAGCTCAAAAAACAATTCCGAACTTGATCCATCCTCACTAGGAGGCCAACGAGACAGCAAAGTCCTCCACAGAGTTGTAGATAAAGGTTCGATACTACAACGTTCTGCACAATGGTAATAACATCATTTAATAAGCTATAACTGTTTGTAAATCTAATAAATGCACATTGACTGTTTCTTTATTAGCCTCTCTTCCGATAAATATCTAACAGTCTTGTATGTATCTATTTCAATGTACTATCACCGTCCGCCATTAAATAAGATTGTTAAATCAAATTTGTAAGCTCTTCTCCTAGAGCTTTGCTGAAGGAGATCAGATATTTTTATTATTAACCTAAAAATTACATTGTAACATTGACATTAAAAGTGTAAATTGTAAAATATTGTATTTTAAACTTAAACTGTAATAAACTTCAAACTTAAAATAATAATTATAAATATAAGGGATAGGAATTATATCTAAAGGAAATGCAACAATATTATCTTGGAGAGGGCTGTAAAATAATCACATATGAATGAGAAAGGTTTTTAACTTTGAAACCATTGTAATGAATGTATTGAATTTATGAGGAATTCAAAAGTGTGTTTGTAGCCATAGATATTTGTTTTTCTAATTATAATGCATAAACATTCGTTACACCAAAATGTTATGAATAACTAAACTAAAGCCATTGACTTCTTTCTGTTACACTTAAAATATATTGAAATTGGAAAGTTTAAAAATCTTCTTTTAGGTTTTTAAAATAAGAATAAAAGTGGCAGATACACCTAGCTATGTTAATTCATCCATAACTCCTAATCACGCTGTCACCTTGCAGGGTAGGCAAGAATCTGTGCATATAGCTCAAAATACAACAAATCCGTATTTAATCCCTCCTCACTAATTTCTTCACACTATTTTCAGTAAATATAAATTAAAAGGTGACCTTTAATAATGATTTTAGATTTTGATTAAATAGGGCCATTTTGTGACAGCTCTACTATAAGTTATTGTAGGTGAAATCTCAAAAGTGGGAAATCAGAACAGTAGCAATGCAGCTGCTTCGTGATACAATATTACGACATGATAACTCTTGTAGCAGATGTTCACCATACCATCAAATCTATATATTCAAGCCTGTTGGTTTTTTTTTAGAACATGAGTTTGCGGTGATGTTATCATAGGACGGAGACTCAGCTAAGCAAAGCACTCCATATATTATTTGCAGTCTTGTGGCTCAGATTGGCTGCTTCATTCAGTCGATATCACAACTGTCGAGGCATTGGAATACTCTGTACTGGACGGATCTTCTTCTATTTTGTCTGAAAAAAAAAACAATAATGCATTGTATGACCCCGTTCTTCACATATACCTCATTCGAGGAAGAGTATAAAAGTAGCAGTGTAGTCAGGATGTTGTTGTAAGAAGGATAAATTCGGACACCTTTTCTAATGTATAATCCCCAACAATAATACCACACTTTAAAACTGGTCCCAAATGCTTATTGATTTTTTAAAAAAAGCTCAAAAACATATTTTTATAATTCAAAGTTTTAAAAAACAAACAAAATTTTAAATCCCAGAAGGCAAAATTATGTTTAAAACTATGGTCGTAAGTAAGGTTCAAAACAGCTGGGCAATGATTGGAAGCTAATTTAGAAATTTGTTTTCTAGGTGATATTCAAATTTGACTGACCATGTCACCTTCAAATTGTGTGATATCTTCTGATTCCTCCAATAAAGTATTGAAGCTTGATTAGGGTTCTGTAAACTCGTTACAGGTGCATAGGATTTTCCTTTACAAAGTGATGATACAGCCCCTTGTATTAGTGTGTTTTATGTTATTGACGACACACTATTGTTCAAGATAGACTTGGTATTATTTTACTAAGCACGCAAAGCTGGAACTACCAATAAGTTTTACAGCCCTTTTTTTTTAATATCGAGGAGGGAGTTACAAATAAAATAGAAATAAACCACGAGTGACGATCCGTGACTAGATATTCGTCTTGTTGTAAAACACACCTTGGAAGAGGTCGTTTAAAGTGCTTCCGTAACGGAAATATCGCCCCATGGCTGGGTCTAGTGCACAACAGGTCCTCTCTGCACTCCGTCGCCAGTTCCAGAAGATGAAAGACTGCCTATGTATCTCAAGGTCTTCAATTAGTGACTTCAGGTTCTAGGGAGGAAAGATAGACCGTAGTATTGAGTATTATATAAGCTGTGCTACCAGGTCCAGAAGATGAAATAATTATTGGCTAGCTCGAGGTATTCAGCTAGTGACTAATTAAAATGAAAGAATTATTATCATAGTGAAAACACTTTTAAATTAGAGATGTACCACACACATACACAATCCTCTTCAGCAACACCCCATATTAGAGTGAATCTCATACTATAGGGATATACGCATGTGAATATTATGGGGACATGTCTGTCAATTTATCAAAAGGCCTGAATTAATTCAATCACTGACCTTTGCAGATGATGTAGATTTTATAGATGACTTTGAGGCGGTAGTTTTAAAAAAAAGTGCGAAACTTTTGTTTAAAAACTGTAAAGAAATAGGTTTAGGAGTGGATATAGATAAAACAAAATATATGTCTTTAACTCTATATCCTATTACAAAGGAATGAATTAGTAAATAATGATGACATGAATTTTTAAAAAGTTGACACATTGACACATTTGGGAGCTATGCTAAAATTTAGGAGTTCAATTCAAGTGGAGGTCAAAAACAGACCTGGACCTGACCGAGATCCAAACCTTGACTTCCTCCCAGTATAATTCGAACTTAACACTTTAGAACCTCTTAATCTCTAGAAATAAGTTACCATAAGTAATTATCTCTCTCTGGTCCGTACCGTTGCCATGGTGAAGTCGACAGCAGCTATGTGAGTTCCATCCAGTACCAGTGTGACGCGGTCACCCTCGTCGAAACAGGCGTTGCTGTGGATCACCTGCCTGAAAAATTCCGCCGCGGGGAACACCAAACCTTGATCTGGGCGAGCCACCAAAATCTCTCGGCCATAAATCTGTGAACAGCACCAGCATGGTTAGCAAGGAGAGCTGTTAGAACTCCTGACTCTGCCAAACCATGCTTTGGGTTAGCCACCAAGATACTTCGACTGGCTATCTGTGGACAGTATCAGCTTGGTAAGCTAGGAGAGCTGTTAGAACTCCTGACTCTGCCAGAACTTGTTCTGTACGAGCCAATAGGAACGTTCGAACATTATTCTCTAAACAACACCAGCCTGGTTAGGTTCTGATGTTGCTGTTTTCTCCAAGTCCTACTATTTATCTGGGTGGTCTACATATCCACACTGTTGAAATAGATAAGAGAAAGGTTTAATTGAGAAGGAATTTACTCACATTCACATGAAGTTTAAATGGGAAACCCTTTAAGGAAACCCACCCTCACTACACCCAGCCAGGAAACAAACCCTGAACTCACATTCACTGACAAACCAGATTATACGATCTTGGAGTTTTGTATGTGTGTCCAACTGACGTGGGTCATAAAACGTGGATATTCTCACTTCATTGTAGTGCACTTACTTTAAGTCTTTTGATGTGCGTATTGGGTCTAGCAGACTTGTACAGGATGAAGGAAACATTTACCAGGATTCCAACCACAATACCATAGTCCAGGCTTATGAAAAGGCAGCCAAAGAACGTGGCGATAAAAGGTATCAAGTCCAACTCTATCAAACAAAACAAATATATCTTTACACTTTCAGAATAAAACACAGAAAGTAATTGTTTTACAACCATTGGAATAGCAGAAGGAATTTACGTGTTCTGCGTGATTTTAATAATAGCTATAGTGATATTGCTAGTTTATAAAAATAATTTTAGTTAGTAATAATAATAATAATAATAATAATAATAATAATAATAATAGATTTGTAAAAAAAAATCACTGGAAAGAATAAACTTTTTTTAACAGCGTTTTACTTCTAGTTCGGGCTATACGCCTATGTACCGATTACGCTGATGTATTAGGGATGAGGAAGGTTGTTTTTAGAGGAAATGTGTCCACATTTGCGTGGTTGAGGGAGAGGGAAAAGCCATTTAGGAAAAACCACCCTCGTTATATCCAACCGAGATTCGATCCCCAATCTCCCCGTCATTGGCAGTCTAATTTATTGCTTTAGTGACGGCTTTAGACCATTCAGCCACCAAAGCGGTTAGTAGCAAATATTTATCTTGGACTGAGAACGAATTTTTTAAAGTTTGGAGCGCAGCACTTTATGGTAGTGAAGCTTGGACGCTGGGAAAGCAATAAAAAGAAATTAAAATAAAAGCATTTGAAATGTGGAGGGAGACACAGGAGGATGTTAAATATTAGGTGGACTGATTAGGTATGAAATGGTCAGATTCTAAAAATTATAGGGAGTGAAAGAAGTCTATGGAAAACTCTTACAAAAAGGAGATATAAGATAGCGGGGCCCATTTTGAGGCATACATTATTGGTTAATATGTATATCGAGGTTGCAGAGGAAGGGAAAATCGAGAGGAAGACAAAGACTAGAGTATAATATGACGAAGATAATGGAGGATGTGGACTGTAATAAGTATGTAAAGATGAAGAGTTTGGAGTAGGATAGGAAGAAATGGAGAATTGAGACATTTCTTGAATATTTGTCAAGGGTGTCCCGGAATTTAATGACAACTTTTTCTTTGTGTTTAAAAAGTTTCTCATTTAATGCCGCAATGCTCATGACAGATATTCAACAGATGTTGATATCCCCATGGGAATAAAATTAAACTCTATAGGTGCAAGTTCGAATCTCAGTTGGGCGAACTGGAGAAATTTCAATCTCCAATCCAAAGATAAATTTCCATCTCAACTTTAAGGGAAAGTATCAGTATTGAATCCAGATTTAAATCCCAAAAGCTTTAAGAAGAAATTTCAACCACATATCAAAAAAAGAAAATTCAGAGAAAATCTTGACGTTAAATCCAAAAGAGAAATTTTTACGAGACCACTAACTTTGCCCGGGCAACGAAAAGAGTGCTTGCAGGTTGTCCGCTGTAGCTAGTCAAAAATACATTAAACAAAATAAAGTGGCGTTTCCCCTCACAAATCATGATCTACCGTTTCATGTTTGTGTATCCGGTTGGTTTCCAGTGGTATATCCTCCAAGATCCATTTGTCGTACTTACTCCTTGTTTTCCACAGCTTTGGGACCATTTCGTATTCGACCATGAAGAACATCGCGCTTATGATGAGAGCAGCAAGGCTTGCTTTGGGGATGTACGAAATAAATTTAGTCATAAATCCGAGGGTCAGCAAAAGTAGTACCCCTAGAATAATACAAAATTAAATTTGAATTAGCATTATTATAAAATTCAAATAACTATAAAACGACTACTTGGACATGTATCCAAAGACCTTTGACCAAAGCTCAAACATTACTGGCTCGCCTTGTTTACATGTCGTTTTTTAACCATCAGAACCTGATTCTGAAGACAATCACGTTTAAGGTGGCTATACATAAATTATTTTAATACTTTCAGCTCACTTTTGAGTAATTGTTGCCTCTTCCCAAAGGTTAATAAAAAGGCAACAATTAACATTTGAATTATAAAATTTACTGGCCAATATAAACAGAGAAAAGTTAATATAATTCATATTCCATTTAAGACAATATCCCAACAAGATGGAGTTGGCTTTCATATAACCAAACCAATATTTTTGTCTTACATTCCAAAAACAAAATATAGTTCTACTTTAGGAGTGTGCGAAGCTTCGAAACTTCGATTTGGCTTCGAAACAAACATCATCTTCGACTTCACTTCGAAACAAATTCTGGCTTCGAAGCTTCACCAATAAAAATATGGACAGCTAAAATACTTTATTTTCAATTATAGCCATTCTGAAATTTTTATACATTAGAAATTAATATTTATATGGAAAAAAACTGAATTAATTGTATTTGAAGTTGTGATAATAGCTTGATTTGTCAGATTAACACGAAATATTATAAACAATGGTGCAATAGAACATTTTACCAGGGATTTTAGTGCATTCATTTATATAAATAACCACAATATAATATTTTTTCAAGCCTGAAACAACTAAAAGAAAATATTCGAACTTAAATTCGGCTTCGAGAATATTTAATATAATATTCAATTCGAGTTCGCTTTGAATTGAAATAGTGGACTTCGCACACCCCTAATCTACTTAATACCTACCAAATTTTGAAACCAGTAAAAAGAGAAAACTTTATATATTATATAAAGGTGTCTTATGACTGCACATCATAAGCCACAAATTACTTAGGATGTGCAATTTTTTTAAAACTAATGTAACTCGTCCTGAAAGGTCTCTTAGCTTCCGCCCATAGAACAAATCATCTTAAAACAATTGTATCCTATCCGTGAATATACTTTTAGCTCTACTCATAAACCCCATTGCATAGAGGGTGATGTCACCCTAAGTGTAGCTCGACTTACTGGGATCATGCCATCTTAAAACTACTATAGCTAATCATTGAGGATGCCTTACTAGGATCACGCCATATTAAAACTATTGAAGATCATGCTTAAAGAGGTATTTTGTACCACTGAAGCCCAAAACCTACTGGGTCATGGCCGTAGGGAGGGGAATACCAATTTCAATAGCTTTTAAGGCCATCCGATTTAAAAAAATTCTAGTGGAATACCACTTCAAATATTTTTTTAAGGTATCTATGTNTGGGTGAGGACCAATTCAAATAGATTCTAGCGAATATAATTTATGCAAACAGTTCTGTGAACACTTCTTAGAATAGCTTTTAGAAGCATCAACATTCTCAAAAATTGTCCGAAGTAGGACTACTCCAAATAACACTTAGGAGTATCCAAATTTTAAAGAATTTCGGTGGAGTACTATTCTAAAGGGGTGTTAAAAGAGTATAGTTTTAAAAATCTTCCACATGAGGAAAGCTACAAATAGCTTCTAAGAGCATCCAATTTTCTAACATTAACTGGAGGGGAAGTGAATAGAAAGTACCTAAAAAACCTTTTTGTTACTTGCCCCCCCCCTTCCCCCTGTAAACAAATAAAGTTTCACCACTACTGTGTAAAATTACAATGTTATTATTTCTTTGGGTTTGGTAGCAAGTCTCAACATCATGTCATAAACTTACGATTTTGAATCCCCCAATTAAATTCTCCCTACACCCAGGACTGGGATCATGGCTTCCTAAAACTACTAGAGATCATCCTTGAAGAGATATTTTGTACCCCTGAGCCCCACGGCCCTTTGGGATCATGCCATCTTAAAACTACTATAGCTCATCCTTAAAGAGGTATTTTTATTTTTTACCCCTGAGCCCCATGGCCTTTTGGGATTATGCCATCTTAAAACTACTATAACTCATCTTTGATGAGGTGTTTTTACCCCTGGGCCTTTTGGGATCATGCCATCTTAAAACTACTAAAACTCATCTTTGATGAGGTATTTTTATCTCACCTGTGAAGAGACCCCCTAGCTGCGTGCGCACCCCGGAAGCGTTGTTGACGGCCGTCCTGGTGAAGGACCCCGTGACTGGCATGGACCGGATAAAGGACCCTACGATGTTGGACAAGCCCAGAGCGATCATCTCCTGGGTGGCGTCCAGGGGCTTCCCCTTCGCTGTGATGGAATATCACCGTAGCGAGATTAAAAAAAAAATTCGCTTCAATGGTCGAGTGGTCTAAGGCGTCACTCTTGCAAATAGACTAGATGACGGGGAGATCAGGGTTTGAATCCCGGTCGGGCGTACTGAAGATTGTTTTTCCTCAATTGTTTTCCACTCTCCCTCAAGCAAATGTGAACATTTCCTCTAAAATCAAATTTCCTCACTCCAAACACATTAGTATAATTAGCATATATGCGTGTAGCTCGAACGGGGAGTAAGACGAAGTGCTTAGAAAAAAACACAAAACAATAAGTTCAGCGAATGATAATTTTGAAATATTTTCTTATTTAAACTTAATGAGGAAAAACTTGATTTTGTCAGGTTTTTAAGTACGTTAAATATATATTTTTTTTAATCCTCCACGTATTACTCCTCGTATGGGCTGTCCTCATATTCATACTTCTGAGGAAGAGAGGAATGGAGGAGAATACTCACCTTCAGTATGCCCCAATTTCTGTCACCAGCAAATCAAACAACACGTCACGAGACACCCATGTCCACACTCCCACGAATTCAGGCTATTTTTACCTTCAAGCTTCCCTTGAAATTATCCTGCAATGGTGGACACACGGACATTTACGTCAGACTCATCTTGTCTGTTTTTCCGGTGATGGGAAGGTTAGGGTTTTCAAACCTAAGCTGAGTGACCTTAGGTGACTCTTCCCTTGATTATCCTTTCCCGCAGATGCAGGTATCCTTCATTTAAATTCTAACCTCCCTTACTATCAATTTAGTGTTAATATTGGGGGAGAAAAAAAGGAGGAATTTTTGTTTTTGTTTTGTTTGATTACTACGCTTAAGACTCTTAAGGGTCACAGATGAGGAGGGCAGTTTAGAAGTAGTGTATCCATCACTAGAATGGTGAGAGAATGTGAACCCCGTCCCCCCTCCTCCAAATGTACCTAGCCAAGATTTGAGCCTTGATCTCCTCCGTCAACCAGCAATTTAATTTATAGCGAACCTGGTGTATTAGACCACATGAACACAGGTGTGGATCCTTCAGGCAATAAATATTATTTAGTTAATTGATAAACTTACCGAAAGATTTGGCGACGGCGACGCTCTCTAGGATCGATATCAAAGGGACGATGACGACGCCGGCGCCGAGGACTCCGGTCATCTTCGCGAAAGAATATTCAGTGCCATTCTCCGTCGTGGAGAAGAGCGGGGGCTGGAGGGGCGGGAAACCCTCGGTGACCTCACCTGGTCAGGGGGGTTAAGGGGAGGAATGAGTTGCTTGTGAGGAACATTCCGAATTCCACGGGTATCAAAGGAGGGAACTAAACTGAATCTGCAATCGGATGAACGTCTGCACGGTCAGCGAGAAGGTATCAATCGCCGTCGGGTCACACGGCTAAGGTCATTCGACCATCAAAATTTTATTGCATAGTCTTAACAAATGTATAATTATTAATGATTTCAAATCATTACAGTTCACGAGCTATATGGGGTGAAACTTGCTATTTTATGCTTTGTGCGTATCATTGTTAAAGTAAAGTAATAATGATGGTGATAAAATTTAATATAACTGTTCATATGAGGTGGAATGAAGTATTTATAATAATATTACTAATTAAATTGAAAAATGAAACCTGTACACAGGAATCGAACCTGGGACCTTATAATTTTTCTCTAAGTTTTGTGTGTTTAAAAAAACTCGTAAATCATAACGTAAATAGATTTCACATAGGGAGCACCCAATATAATCTCGGAGGAAACCGCATATCTTATGAAGAAAAGCTTTAGTTTTACTCTTTCTCGGTTAACTGTTGCCAACTCTCCCCGCTCTCGGTTATGCCGTGAAGGGGGTGTGTTGGGGGTAAGAAGCAGCTACTGGCAACCTTGACTAACCAGCGTTGACAAACTTGTCTTTATTTAAGGGGTGATTTACCACATGAAAATAAGAGAATTACAACGCTGTTTCCCAATAGTAGCCATGCAGTTCTCTCAGAGATGATATTCAGTGTGCGTCACAGGTAGTCAATGACCTTAAAAAGTTTTGCAAAACATTCCCTTCACTCCTCCCAAATTCTGTTTATCTTGTTTCATAATTTTTCTGGAACTTATAATGGTTAAAAGTCGTACCAAAATTGCTTGAATTAGTTTTACACTTGTTGAATTGGTTTTGTAAAAATGCATTTGAACTATTTTACTTATATTACGAATGAATATATTGTTTGATGATATTTACCTGTCAATCTGAAAGGATGGCCCCCGTTAACTTGACATATGTAAGCTATGACAGCTCCAATCACGACAATCAGAGCGTTCCTGGCAACGGAAACCAACCAGAGACATTTACCCACAACTCGTTTGAACATTCCAATTTCCCTCGAATCCTTTCTGAGATCCAAGTTTTTCAGTTCCTGAGAGAAGAAAAAAAACGAACCAAAATGTTATCAACTTTTAGTTGTGATTAACTAACCTCAGTCGGTGGTCAAATGGTTTAATACGTCACTCTTGCAATAAATTGGACTGGATCGGGGTTTTATTACATACCCTGGCCACGAGGAGCACCACTATAGACAGCTACATATCCTGGCCACGAGGAGTGCCACTATAGACGTCACTATTATCATGCTGAGATAGATACCCCCTAACAGTTACATACCCTGGCCACCAGGAGCCCCACTATAGACGTCATTGTTTTCAGGCTGAGGTGGATCAACACCACATAGCTACATACCCTGGCCACTAGGAGAACCACTGTAGACGTCACCCCTAGAAGACTGAGGCAGATCTACACATAAGAGTTACACACCCTGGCCACTAGGAGCTCCACTATAGACGTCAACCCTAGAAGAGTGAGGTAGATCTATAGCTGACAGCTACATACCCTGGCCACCAGGAGCGCCACTATAGACATCCCCCCTCGAAGATTGAGCTTAAGATACACCTAACAGTTACATACCCTGGCCACCAGGAGCGCCACTGTAGACATCCCCCCTCGAAGACTGAGCTAAAGATACACCTGACAGTTACATACCCTGGCCACCAGGAGCGCCACTATAGACATAACCCCTAAAAGACTGTCTGTCAGTCTCGAGTGGGAGGCGTTCTCCTTGAGGTTTTTCCACGCCTGAAGGAAGTCGTCGTTTTCCCCGCCGTAGCCCAGCAGGTCTTTCACCTGTGTCGAGGCTATAGTCACCGCCGCGGCTGATGTGAACCCCACAGTGACAGGTAAGGAGATGAAATCCACCAGAAATCCTGAAAACCAACCGAACAAACAGTTAAACTAAATATGGATGATCTACGCATATGATTAACTGTACGCTTCATAATACAAACATATATATTAATATGCTGACAGCCCAGTGGTGAAAAGATTAGCCAGTACTAATGTACCGTTGCCCAGGGGACGCCTCAATGTACTAATCGTACATCCTTTCCATGGAGGCTCTTTCCATGTCCTGATGAGGTGAGGACTGAGGTGATGGTGGTAGTGAGTGTGATGGTGGTAGTGAGTGTGATGGTGATAGTGAGTATGAGGCTGATAGTGAGTGTGAGTGTGATAATGATAGTAATAGTGAGTGTGAGGGTGATAGTGAGTGTGATAGGGAGTGTGATGGTGATAGTGAGTATGAGGGTGATAGTGAATTTGAGGGTGTGGAACCAGTGTAAACATTTAAACCTAACTTAAGCTTAACTAACCAATCCCTAATGACCGCTGGGATAAGTCCCCTTCCGGGAAAAATACTCACCCAAATTACCAGCCGGGAATCGAATCCATGACCGCTGGGCTCGTAGCCAGGTGCACTGACCACTACACTACGGGGCTGGTTACAACAGATCATGGCGAACCCATGCATGCCCCACTTTGGGATTGGCGTTATGTGAATATACGCCCACGCTTGGGCGAAAATTTTTAGTGAAACCCACGCTAGCTCCATTGTCATAATCGCCCTTTCCTCTGTAGTTATTTCCCGGCGGTTTTAGTATACAGTAGTTTCTTGAATTTATTAAAACTGATCAACCATTTAGATGTCCACTACGCCATACACACTCTACAGGTAGTTGAATACAAATTATTATTTCATTAAAACGACTTAATTTTTATTTAGTTATCTATATATAATTCAGAAAATATTCTTTAAACAAAATTACGCTATTTTATACCAGGATTAGTTGGATACATTTGGATAGCGTAAAACTTTGTCCACACGAGTTAAGTTTTCAGCACAGAGTGATGCCGCTCTCGTTTTGTCTGTCCAGTGTTGTCAACTCTATGGTCTTCTAGCGGTAGTACATGGACCTGAAATGGATTGTATTTTTACCGGATAAACCCGCTGATTTTCTTCAAAAAATAATAATTGATGTAAAATTTGTTACCTTATAGCAGGGTCACAGGATATCACTTTTAGAAAATATCTTAAAATTGGATAGTACAGGTGGTGAAATTATATCAAAAGTAGTATCCAGATCGTACAGTTGGCAACACTGCATCTGTCAGGATCCAGGAATTCACTTTCCTCTACACTGGGACTTCCCCATCCGAACAAAGGAGGATGAAGTCGTTTTGGAAAGTTTTTAGAAAATGGCAACAGCAAAAGTTAGTACCATCAAATAAACACAGCGCTATTGTGGTGTGGTTACCAAATTGAATGATATAAAAGTATTAATATTAAATAAAACAAAATGGCTGAATAGATAGATAGAAAATTGTTATAGAAATTAAAAAACTTAATTTGGAAAAAATATGAGATATAAAAATGAGGATCATTACAATTATAATATTCACAAAGGTTTTTTTAATCTCGTTGATCTACCGCAATGTTTACTATCCTCCCGGGCTATCTGCATATTAATTAGAACTAGGGGTGAGCTGTGTATAGAGATGGGAGACGAAAAAATTTTCCTACAAATTTTCCGGATTTTTTTTTTACAAAAAATAACATTTTCAATTATTATTTCTGTAAAGTAATTTCAACTGATTAAATATAACTAATGTAATCGAGATATAGATATCCCGAATGTTAACGTTTATACTTAAGGTTGATTTTTCCCAAGGGCGTTAACACCAGAAACATCATCAAACGAGCTTCGGTGGCCGCACGGTCTAACGCGCGACTCTCGCAATAGACTAGATTACCGATAACAGGAAGATGGTGTTCGATTCCGGTTGTGTGCACTGAGGGTGGTTTTCCTAAATGGTTTTCCAATCTCCATCCACGCAAATTTGATTGCAATTCCTATAAATTCAAACTTCCTCATCCCTAACAAATGGACTTTGGTGGTGGGTATTCGGGTGATTCTGGTGGTGGGTACGCCGGTGACTCTGGGGGTGGGGGCGATGGCTGCGGCGTCGTTAAGTGTTGTGGCGGATGGTATGGAGCTCGGAAGGGTGGTGGAGGCCTGGGCAACACGGCCACAACGTCCCCTTGGCGGAAATTGTACACAGTACGTGTCATATCACACAGGTAAGTCTCCACGATTTTCTCGTAGGGTAGTACTTCAGTCGCTCTTACCGTGTGACAGGTAGAGTCGCAGAACTCGATGTAGCCTCGCTCCTCTCTGTTTTGGTTCACTACTTTGTAAATTACATGTCTATCGCTCACAGCCACACTGTGAATATTTTCTACAGTCATATAGGCACGACCCTCAATCGTATGACCCACAAACGTTAAATTTATATAGCCGGTTCTAAGCATGGTGAACGTACCTGAGAGCTAAACGTGCTGTATGGTTTGTAGGATCCACCGTGCAATACGGTGCACATGTATTAACTGCCCGGCTTCCCGATGTTGTTAACTGCTTGACTCTTAAACGCGTTCAAAGTTCACAATGGTGGGTGAACCTGGTTTTACTCCAGCGCAGCAGTAGCAATTTTTTGTTATTAAGCTCATCCACGTCTTCATCTGTTAGAGTACCAAAACGACAGGGTAAAAATACACAAAACTCGCCATCTAGATAGGCTATTTTGGCGTCTCCCGAACTTTGTACTGACAGCTTTTAATTTATCCACCAAGTGCTTTTGATCGACGGTTAGATCACACAATTTTACGGTCTGCACGGTGTCAACAATATTTACCAACTGCTGTAACTTGTCCATCTTGAACCGCTCTACAAACACTTATAAATAGACGACGGAGCGGTCCTCCCTATATATCCACCCCTCCCTCACGCGAGTGACGTCACGCGGTACGAGATGAACAGGGTCAATGACCCCCGTGATCTATTCTTGTTTCGACTTGTCTTGTCGAGCCACCCAACTGGCGCCAGTCATCAGGGAAAACTCATTGCCACATAGGGGTGGGGATAGGTTGCAACACCAATGAGGTGGAAGGGGTGGGTGGATTACGACATCATTCAGGGTCGTGATCTATTCTTGTCTTGTCGAGCCATCAAACTGGCGTCAGTCATCAGGGAAAACCCATGCCGTGGAAAGGGGGAGGGTTGTCAGGGTTCAATGACCTCATGTATTAGCTCACGGTTCCAAGGTCATGATCTATTCCTGTCTTGTCGAGATGTCAAACTGGCGTCAGTCATCAGGGAAAACCCATTGCCACATAGAAAACCAGAAATAAACCTTTGCGACATTGAAGGAGGACAACAGGTCACTAACCCTATGTCGTCATGAAAATAACCAGAGGGGAAAGGGGTCAAACTTGGAGGGGGGAGGAGAAAGCAGCCAGTGATATAAATAACAGCCAATCACAGCGCTGTTCCCATACGTCCCACACATACAAACCGTGGAAAGGGGGATTAGGTGGATGGGAAAGCCAACAGCCAATCTGAGCGAGAGGGCGTGGTCACGTGACGAGCTCTAAGCCAATCAGCGTTGAGTACCATGTGGTCGTCCCAACTACTGATACTAACTTAAGTTTTAACGCAATAATTCTCCATTGCCATAGAGTAATTAAATATAAGTAAGTCTCTCAAAAATTTTGTTATTTTTCCTTAAACCTCTTAGGATAAATGTTTGTACAAAAATGATCTATATCTCATTTTGGACTCAATAGTCAATATTTACATTTTTTATTGGTCAAAATTTATAAATGAGGAATTTAATAGCAATGCGATGATATGAAGATGTGCAATGTCGAAAATTGTAACCGGAAGTCGAAATTTTAATACGAAGTGTTGATCCTTGTGGACCCATTATTGATCTTTTTTATTGGTCCAAACATACAAATGAGGACATTAGTTCTTTAAAAATAAAATTATAAAATTTTAAACCGTGACTCAATTTTTTTTACATAGGTATAGTGCAATTTATGCTTGGGTTTGCTAGTGTATATTATTTCGTTTCACATATATTACGAGTTTTGAGTAAATATCTTCATTTTTAAACAATAGAGCGAGAAAGTCCGTGCGGAGTTCCATACCATTTATTTTATTGGTGTAAGATAATTAATAGAAAAAAATTCTTATTTATTTATCTCTATCACATTTATTATAAATTTTCACACGATAAGTATAACTTTGGTATTTCTGTGTTGAGAACCACCTTAAATACTATCATAATATAGCTATTTAATGAATGGTGCATGGTAGCACCAAAGAGGAGAAATGAAGTAAAAGTAGATATCAACCTATCACACCCAGTAGTACAATCTATGTTTATCCAAAGCACAATAAATGTTTTTTAAAGTAAATAATATCAGCTTATCAAAATGAATGGAATAAATTATAAAGACTATTAGAGAGATTGATTATGTTGCTGATTAAATTTAATGATCGCCTTTATTTTGCAGTAAGTTAAAAAATAATACTTTTAACTTTATGATAAAATCGTGTTGAATGTAGTAACATATAAATGTACTTAATTTATGGTATGTTCCACGACAATCTGCCGCCGATACTATGAACATGCATGACCTAACGGATTGCATAATACACTATATAATTATTGAAAGATATAAATATATTGATATATCTGAACATATAAAAATATAATATAATTTTAACACTTGACTAGGTTGCAGTGTGGATTTTCACTCAATGGAAACATTGATTTATATTCTATGGGTAATTTATATTGTTTGCCATTCCAATTTATTTTGCTCATTTGTTGTACAGTTGTTGTGTATTGTTCTTAATTACTATTCCATGTTTTAAATAAATTTTAATATCCTTAAAATAAGTGTAAATGTTTAATTCATTTGATTGTTTCAGCTTTATGTTAAGTGGTGAGAAATAAAAATTTAAGTAGAGAATTCTTTAAAAAAATATATATATATAGCTTTTATTTTTTTATCACTGCGTCCTACTACCCGTTCGGGTTATACGCGTATGTACTAATTGATGATGGCTTAGATAATTAGGGAGGCTATACGTTTAGGAAGTGTAACCGAATTTGTGTGGAAGGAGAGTGAAAAACAGTTTTGGAGCAACCACCCTCAGTACACAGAGATTCGAACCTTGATCTCCTCGTCATCGGCAGCCTAGTCTACTGCTAGATTACAGTAGTGCGTTAGACCACGTGGCCGCCGAAGGGGGCTATTATTACTATTATTATTTACTAATGTTTGTTTAAATGAATTCTCTATTATTTGTTTGGTTGAAACTTGGCTTTCCACTGACTATGTAAATGAAAACTACTTTCTCGCTCAGTTTATTGTTTGTAGGTCTTATGATGAAGTTACTGTCTCAAGGGGTGGTAGTAATCTAATTTCTACTATTGATTATATTTCTGGTGTGGTCAGAAGATCGGAGCTAGATAATAATTATGGAAAGTGTCCGGATAGAATTCCCTACCCATGATAACCAAAAGTTGTTAAATTCGGGAACTTATATATGACTCTCCAAACAACGGTTTAATTGTTTTGTATCTACTTTACATTTATTGAAGGTGCTTTGGCCAACTACCCTTTTAGAATAATACTTTTGGGTGAATTAACTGCCCAAAAATTGATTGGAAATTTTCATCATACACAAAATATTTCACATTATTACATAGAATTAAAGGCGACTCAACTCCTTGCATCGATCAATACAATTAGGACTACCACAAAAAATGAGAAAATAATAGAGAATTTTACTTATGTTTTTCTCACTTTCGTAAACTAGTTGAAACAGTATTATCAGTGGATAGAGCCAATTGGATGAACTTAAAAGTAGCCTCAAAAGCAAACCCAAGGATTTTTGGAAAAAATGTAAAAAATAATCGCGTAAATAAAATATCCCCGTCTAACATAGACATTATTGGTAATATCCCCACAGATTCGTTATTAATAACAAACTAGTTCGGGATTTACTTTCAATCCAATTATAGTTCTGCATTACTTGTTACATCTTGTTCTGCTAATGAAAATAGACCTTTTTTTTTATCCATGCCACATTACGCCACGGGATGTGTCTATTGCTATTAAAACATTTTATCAATCAAAATGGGCTGATTCTGATGGAATACCAAACTTTATTGTCAAAGGCTTTGCCAACATTCTCAGTTCTGTGCTAGCCCATATTTTCAACCTTAGCCTGTCAAGTGAAACTTTTGAGAAATTTCTCAGGAAATATGAGAACAGCCGAGGTCACTAAATGCATCAAACATATCATCACTTACCCATCCGGAGCAACCCAAGCAGCGATATGACGCATCCTGAGAGGAAGGCCAATAGGACGGCGAAGTCCTCCCCGTGGTTTGAGACGAAGGTCCGAGTCATGAGGGCAAGGATCGCCGTCGGGCCGATGGTGATGTCCTTACTCCCTCCCAGGAAGACGTAGATGAATGGTCCTACCAAGGAGGAGTACAACCCGTACTGAAGGACACACACAATCGATTTAGGAGGGGTGATTCCCTAACGCCACTGAGAATCTACACAAGTGTAGTATCTAGTTAATATCTAGCACCATTGTTAGCTTTATATAACAAAACAGCTCTTTCCAACCTTATCCCTTTAATTAAGCCATTACTAGTTTGTGTGTTGAACGTACGGTAGCAAATTAAAAAATATTTCTACTGACGAGCTATCGCAGGTAAATTATTTAATTCACTTATTCAAAGATCAAAGAACACGCTAGAAAGCGGACAAAAGTCACATAGACGTAGACATACCTAATCACGCCTTTCCCTTACAGTGGCGTGTTCTGAGAACATTAATAGGTATGCTGTACTCTAAAAGTTGCAGAGGAGATTTGGGGGCCGAGGACCCTCAACCACCGTTGATCAAGAACGTCAAGGGAAATATTTGACCCCCCTTTTCCCTAATACTACAAATAATTTTAATAGAAATTTAAATAATATGAAGTATAAATAAAATATTTAACATTGAAGATGTGTCTAATGTATAGGCTACATTTTAAAGCCAGGCTTCTGACATAAGCCTAATATTCAAAAGGTTTACCGTTACACACAAAATTAACAATTGAAAAAAAACACGCAAATAAGAGCTTCAATACCATTTGCATTATTTAAATTTCTTAATTACTATAAAACTATTCCAAATAATTTCTAAAAGCATTTAATATTCACCAATATTCTCAGCCTTCAGTTATTAGGGGGCTGTGCAACCCCGAACCCACTCAAAATTTCATTCTTGCTACAGCCTTGATTGAATGCCTCCTCCAAAGTAAATGGCTGGGTGCGCCACTGATGAAGTACTTTTTATGAAAATATATTTTATTTTACCTTTTCCTTCTAAATCATCTTGAAGTGGTGAAATGACACTCCTGACTTTTGGAATTCTTTGATGTATAATGATATAAAATCACAATGACTAATAGGTCCTTATTGTAAAACAAAAACTAAAAGAACACTATTAAAACTCCACGAATCCTTTCTGCTAAAAAAACCACACAAGAATTACCGTCAACCACGGTTAAAGTAGCCTCGTCACCCGCTTCCCCCTTCCTCACTCTATCAGTGCTTTGATGTCTATATTTGAAGCAGTGGTTAAATGTGTTTGCCAAATAAATGAAAATACATGTGACTAGAATGCTTAAACATAACTCAATGTGTTTAATTAGTGTACAATTTAACGCTTGTTACGTAAACTATTATTTTACAATTAATCTTATATATATATATATATTATGTAATTTTACTTAAACTATACTAAATTAGCTTAATAAATAAACGTTGTGATCTTGAATCCTTTTTCAATAGTTGGCACAATGCTTAGCTTGCTTCACATGAACAGCATGACCTGGGGTGTAAAAACCCGAGCTCATTGGCCAATTACTTGTGGGTAAGGGGAAAGGAATGTGTTGCAACCCCTAGACATTGGGCAAGGTCATTTGAACCTCCTTAGCTTGCCTTGCGGTTTTCAAGCAGCAAGCCCTGGGTTTTATATTGTGTAAAGTAGAGCCTTTTGGAAGAAGAATTTATTCTTGGAATACGAACCAATATTAGTTTTAAAATTAGTGATTCATTACATGTATATTAATTGACAATTTAAACATTAGTATTTACACAGTTATCACAGAAAACATTGAATTTTTAAAAAAACTAGCCCATATCATTATGGGTATGTAGCGTAGGACTATTATACCCGGAGAGTACGCCACTGTTCTCTAACGAGGTAAGGAAGAAACTGTGCATACACCTGAAAAAACAGCTCCGTACTTAATCCGTCTTCTCTAGCTTTCTCCACACTTCCCTATCCTTGCATACTCCATTCACTTCAACAGCATTCATACACCGAGTCATACCTGTACATACTCGTTTATTCTTAAAACTCTTAATGTGTCTATTTCACTATTGTATTCCCTTTCAAACCACACTCCTCCAGCACCAATTCGTTACTGACTCTGTCCATATGAGTTTTTCCACATACATTTATTAGATATCTCATTCCACTCGCATTCACCTTGCTCTTGTGTTTCCCCTGACAAACCCATGATCCACATCTATAAAACAATGTTTGGCATTAACACACTTTTATACACTGACATATTTGCCTCTTTCAATATTACCTCATTCTTTGCAATAGTCCACATCCAACCAACTACTTTCCAAGACACAATCTACAAGAAACTGTGGATGGAAGTTTACATGGTAGATTTAAATTTAAATAATAGCACTATGTCTCAACGCTATAAAACACTTGTACCATGGTATGACTGAGGGAGAAGGGGGTCTTCATTTGTTACATCACTCGTAGCCAAGGTCGTAGCTAGCCAATCATTTCAGGGGGAGGGGGGGTTGGTGGGCACATTCCCCGATTGCCGGAGGCTAGGAAAAATTATAAATATTAAACACCTCTGGAAACTCTCTTAAGTGCTTTTTATGGTAACACTGCTACTAATTTGTACTGGTACAATAATTTTTATATTGTTTGAACCATACTAAGGCTATATATATATATATATAT
>CABFWB010002048.1:111150-125585 GCA_902151455.1 Timema bartmani | reverse complement strand
TAATGTTGTCTATGAATAAATGAGTAGTGTGGGCTCTTAATATGAACTGTTATTTCTAGTAATGAATTGATCCCACCTCATGGATTTTCAAAGGAATTATGTTGAGTTAGAATCCAAGTCAGTGTTCTTCTAGTATATATTTTTCAGGTATTTGTATTAGAGTCAATAATTTTAGTGCAACATTTCAAGACTATTCTTGACAAACTGGATGGTGTTTTGATATTTCTTTATGTATTTATTGTAAACTGGTCTCATTAAAGCTAATTTGTTTTCATGCATCTCTATCTTTTTTCTTTTACGTGTTCTTTATTTATGAATGTTTTATCCTGTCTACGTATACGAGTCTCTAGATTAATCTAGAGCACCGGTTCAAAGCTATTTCATAAGTATATTTATATTTTGTAGAGTTCTGGGACACTTTATAATGTGCTTAGCTTTTTACATTTTGAATATAAATTCATATGTCTGATATTTAAATGTAATATATACATAATAATTTATAATAAGTGTAATATTTATATATATCATAATTTACATTTTACAGTTTACATTTTAAAGCACAGCCATTTTTAAGTGCAGTACTCAATTGGATTATATCATTTTGATATGTTGGTAAACTTATGTTAAATGATTATGTCATGTGTAAATAATGAGAAGATAGTTTATTGGAGGTTTATACTTCTTTGGTTAAACCAGGGGCCGCGAACCCGCGTACCTATTCTGCTAACTTTGTTCATATGTTAGGTTTCTTAACTATAGTAAATGTTTCTATAATAGATCTTTATTGTACATTTCTATTGCGCCCAGTAAGGGCTGTTAAGATAATCTTTTATCTGGAACACATTGTTTATTAATCTAATAAATTGAGAGTCGCCGATGGCGACGGGCTAATATCCTTATGATATTACCAGAGTCTATGGTTTACTATTGCTTTCTTTCGTTGTTATTATTTTCTCTATCAGATTTGTACGAAGGTCAATTTAACCGTAAATTTGTTGAGTTGTTTAATCGGCCACCTTTGAGCTTGGGGTCGTGCCCCGGATCTTTTACTTTGGCCATTGTGTATGGATTCAGCGTATAACGCAAAGCATGTTTCACTCTCTCTCATTGAGTAATTTTGTCATTTCGTTGAATAAAAAATAAAACTCTCTTGTAACCAATCTGACTGTTATTTATGGGTATAAAAGTACACAAAGGGGGGTTACAAAATTTGGCAAAATATACTAGATTTTGCTTCATTAAGTAGGTCTATATTTAGTTTAATTTTCAACAAAATTTATTACATATCTGTTATGGACTTGAGGTATTTTATGAAAAAACTTTTAAATAAAATGAAGTGGTCCCAGTCAAATGCCGCAATGCTCATGACTTTTTTTTTATCACCGCGTCTCACTATCCGTATGTGCTGTACACATATGTACCATTTACACTAATGGATACATGATAATGGTTTAATTATAGGAAGTGTACTTCATTTGCATGGAAGGGGAGTGGAAAACCTTTTAGAAAAAATCTCCTAAAGTACATCCAACCGAGGTTCAAACCTCGATCTCTCATTCATCGGCAGTCTAGTCTATTGTGAGAGTGACATGTTAGACAAAATTTAAGAACTGTTGATATTTCTATGGTTAGGAAATCAAACTATTATATTTCTACTGAAGGAATATTTAATTTATTTTGGCCAAAAACTTAAAAAATAAAATTTGTTTCTATAAAATCTACAAAAAATAATTGACGCTTTCTTCCATCCAATGTTAAAGATGTTCATTTAAATATATTTGTTTGAAGTAAATCCACCCCTTGGACTGTGAAAACATTATTTTCTCACGACCTACGTGGGAACTAAACCCCCCGCCCTGATGAACAAGCCCTGGGAGCGTAAGAAGTTCGACGGCAAAGTCACCTCGACGTCCGACCTCGTGGCGACAGTGGCGCCCCAGAGACTGTTCGAGAAGGTGAGGAAACGTAGGTCCAACGATAGCCTGGCCCAGGAGATGAAGGACCCCCAGTACAGAAGTCCGACACCTTATCCCTAGACCACCAGGTTACCTTATAGTGTGAAAATACCTGGCGCCCGAACACAATATAATTAAATATTTATAACTAGCGCCGCAATATAACCGACTCACGTGGATCTAGGGTGATCAAGCCGTATACTAACCCGGTTAGAATCCGAACCAAGGATGCCAGGATGGATACGACCACATTCCGTTATAACATGCATGAATGTATTCTGTGTAAGCCTTACAGGAGCGTCATTATCTCGGTATTCGTAATTATGATTATTTTGTTCATTACATTTTAATTTAATTTTTGTCGAAACGTTCGCGGGCCGCAAAAACCCCACATCGTGGGCCGTAGTTTGGGGACCCCTGCGCTGGACTGACGACTTGTTGCATATATACATTCAAGGACAACTTACCTCCACGCAGCAGCTGTTCTCTGGGACGGAGTAAAGGATGTGTCTGGGTCTCTTGCTCTGGTCATGGATTTCCCCTGCGAAAATCGAGACTGCAACTGTCCTCACAAGCAGGTATCCGAACGAGAAAGAGAAGTAGACAGTTTCATACGCGCTACCCAGTGGCCTGAAACAGGGACGAGAGAGAGAGAGAGAGTGTGTGTGGGAGAAAGTAAGAGACAGAGTGTGTGAGTGAGAATGTGTGGGATAAAGTGTGAGACAGTTTGTGGGATAAAGTGTGAGAGAGTGTTTGACATATTTAAAAGTTGATAAATAACAATTTAAACTATAATATATACTGTTCGGAATCGTACGAACAATCTTAAGTTGATAATTTAGAACAATTAAAATGCAAAATTTAATCTTGGGAGTTCTATGAACCATCTTAAGTTAACAATTGTGTTATACACTTTAAAATTTAATGTTTAAATGGTGTATCTGGAGACTCAATACTGTGAAATTGCCAGAGACCTAACAAACAATCAAAATTGCTCTAAAAACATTGATTTTTCAAACAAACCTCCACTTGGTAAAAGGAAGGGCTAGGAATTACCTGTCTAAAGAGAGATCACATGACATGATCGGATAAAAAATACTACAAAATTGCCTCAGACACTGCAAAACAATCAAATAACTCTAAAAATATCGATTTTTCATATAAAACTGACCTAGGTATTAAGGAAGGGCTCATAATTACCAAATCAAAGAGAGTTCACATAACACGATCAGATAACAAATATAGCTGTCCCTGGCTTTTTTATAGTGGTAAAATGAATGGCCCGGAGTTACTTACATAAAAATAGTTCACATGTACCGACTATAGTTATCAATTGCTTAGTTATAGAGGAAGGAGTCTTGCTTAAGGTGCGGCAGAAGGGAGCGCGAGTAATTTAACAGTTTTTATAACATCACACTTTTTTTGGCCAAAATAAATCGATTATTTCTCCAGTAGCAACATAGAGTTTAGTTTTCTGCACATGCTAATCAACAGATCTTGATTATCTGTCCAGAGTGTCCTGAAATTTTGTCAAAACTTTTTAAATAAAGAGGAAAAGTTTTGACAAAATTCCAGGACACCTTTCCTTGACAGATATTCAAGATCTGTTGATATTAGCATGTGCAGAAAACTAAACTCTATGTTGCTACTGGAAAAATATTTGATTTATTTGGACAAAAAATTTTAATTATATAAAAACTGTAAAAATACTTTCGCTCCCTTCAGCCGTACCTTAAAACGGAGAACTAATAAAGCACATTTTATGTATCATATATAGTTATGTATGAAAACCCTTTTTAATTATACACTACACTCACGAAAAACACACTCTTTTGAAGAATATAATTAATTTATTAAGTTTGTCATAGGCCTATCTATGTTCTGGATTATTCCACAATAAGTTTATAAAACCTCGAATCGAATCTCACAAACCTCTCTTAAAATATGTAATTATTTGGATTAACATCTACATCACATTTTAAGGTGAGCTTGCTAGCTCAAATGTTTATTTCATTTATAATATATATTCTCTTAAAGCGGCACTTTACTTAACATTATTTTAATAATGTTTCACGTTGGTTTTCCTCAGACTTGAAGATCGCCGAAACATGTCGTTGTAAGACGTTTGATGACGTCACCCACAATCTTAAAGGAAAAGAGAGCAACAGATATCACAGATAAGGAAGGAAAACTTTCCAGTCATAGTCCAATTACCAGTTTTCACACACAAATTAACATATTGATCTTCACACTTATAACTATTATATAATACATAAAATATCTTTTATCTGTTCAACGTTTTACATCAGACTTCTTCCTCTATAATTAAGCAAATGAGTCTTATAGAAACATTCAATTTTAAAATGTACAGCACAATTTGTTAACTTAAGATTGTTCATAAAATTCCCAAGATTACGTTTTGCATTTTAATTGTTTTATATTATTACCAATTTTAATTACAATAACCTAATTATCAACTTAAGATTGTTAATAAAATACCGAACATTACATTTTGCATTTTAATTGTTATAAATTATTACCAATTTTAATTATAATAACTTAATTATCAACTTAAGATTGTTAAAAAAATTCCGAACATTACATTTGATTTTTTAAATTGTTATTTGCTATCAACTTTTAAATGTCATAACTCAATTTTCAACCACATCATTTAATTATTGTTATCCTCAATATACTCTAAAGTTGACTTAATTATCATTAGATAAAATAAATTAATATCTTATTACTTATATTAATTTATCTACATATTATATGACTGCTTGATGAGGAGCTGTCCTCGAAAAGCATCAAGTTTTCTTTCTTAAATATTTAATCTTAATTACTCTTCACTAACAAAACCATGAACATTATTAAAATCTCACTCAAAGCTATGAAGAGTTTGCAGACAGATAAAATATAGGTTGTTGCCGAAAGAGAGCAACACAATCTTGGAAAGTTTGTCGTCGACGGTCTTGGTCAAATAGGACAGTTGATTGTATTCTTCGCGCGCCTCGAGCCAGAACATTTCGGGCAAATCCTGGTGATAGAAATAATAAGTTTTCATCAGAGAGAGAGAGAGACAGCATAACGGGGCAAAATATAAGGTTTGATTTTAAAAAAAATCAAACTTTTGTTGAGTTGATACAGAATGATCCAAAAGTCGCGCAATCCTGTTTTTCCAAGGATATTTCACGCAGAAGAACATAAAAAATTAACATGTTGTTTATATGTATGGCAACACTGTAATGTTGCCGGGTGCTGTGCAGGCCGTGTGACCTTGAGACATACACTAGGTCTAGCCAGTTGAATTACAACATGCTAAAGTGTAAGATGAGTTTTTCACGAGCAGAGCGAGTATTCATTTTGGAACATTATTTTAAGGCCAACTTGTACATGGAATGCCAACAATTGTCTGTGCGTAGTTTTCCAGAATCACGGGTACTGAATAAATCAACAATATTCAGAATTGATAGCACAAAATATAAGTTTTTTTCTTTGGGTTGCGTGACTTTTGGATCATCCTGTATAATCCGTTTCTCTTTCTTTTACAACTGCATCTTACTACCTGTTCGGGTAATAAGCTTATGCACTAATTACGCTAATGGTTTTAGGGATTATGAAGGAGATATTTAAAGGAAATGTACCCGCATTTACGTGGAACTAGAGTGGAAAACCGCTATGGGGTAAAAAAAAATCCTCAGTACACCTGACCGAGATTCGAACTTTAATCCCCACGCCATGGACAATCTAGTCTACTGGAAGAGTAGCGCGTTAGACCACGTGGCCACCGAATCGGCCTCGTCCATATTTAATTACACTAATGGGGTAGGGTCGATAGTGGTTGAATTACGAGATACTATACCCGCATTTGCTTGGAGGGAGAGTAGGAAATAATACACAACCTAAGTTTATTCGACCTGGATTTTTTTTTCTGTTATTGCGTCTTACCAACCGTTCAGGTTATACCCATGAAAAAACAAATATCGGGTTCATGTAAATATAAAATTAAAAAGTAAAAAAATACATTGAATAGAAGGCTTACCTTCCCTTCGACAGTCGCCAATCGTCGGTTGATCCGTCTGAACTTCTCGGCGAGGTGAACGCTGACCAGGATGATGAACAGGTCCGTGTAATTCCACGTGAAGCTGCACGTGAGATCGACGTAGAGGGTCAACAGCCCGACGGGCAGGCTGTAGGACACGTGGTCGAACACGTGGGGGAAGCTGTTGACGAAGAAGAACCGAAGGGCGTCGATCCCTCCCTTGGAGCAACGGGCGGCTATCAGACCCTTCCTCACGTTGAATAAAGTGTACTCCACTGCGCGGCGGGAACAAAACAGATTCAAATATTCTTCCATTCTTTTCAAGGACGTTGCCTACCCTGTGACGTCACAGCAGGTCAAGACAGGATTTCCCATGTCGATGAATTTAAGTTTTATTCAACGCGTTTTGAAAATACAACGTTGAAACAAAAACAATGAATTCTTAAATAATTCTGGTAATAGTCCTACAGTGTCCCAACATTATTATTTCAAATAATACATATGGTTGAGAATTTCATTAGATAAAATTTTCACAATTTCCCGAAAGCTTTAAGTAAAACCAATCATCTTTGGTACAAATAAGATTTGAAGAATTTGAAAAATCACCGAAACATGTCGTCATCGTAGAAGAAAAGTAGTATTTAAAATAAGGAGAAGGGAATAAAAAAGAAGATACAACCTTACTATCAATTATTATTATTATTTCATATTGATCATTTATGAATTATTTATAAACATAATCATCAATTGCTTATTGTATACGTCTTGTCAAAACAGTGTAATTTTTTTTTTATTGATCTATAACCCAAAGTGTTTGCAAATCTAACAGCCATGAGCCATCAATAAAGAAAAGGAGTCGTATTAACATCTTGTTATAATAGTTACAGCACACGTGATCAAGACATGCCTATCGTGTTATGTGTTCCAAAATAACTTTGTTAAAAAAAAATATTGTGACGTGCCTAGTAATCCATCTCGTGAGTTAGGCTACAAATATGTCTCTAAAGGCGTTCTTCACGTGGTGCCAGTGTTGGGATAAGATGTGGTTAGAAGCAGTGGGTGCTATATTGGGTGGCTATTGACCCCAACTTACGTAGGAACAAGCAGAGGATGATGAAGGTGATACAGTTTGTCTTGTGAGTGAGGGCACCAGGGTATCTATATCGGCTGAGAGTTGTCTCCACGCTGTGCCAATGACGGGATAACGCCGGCCAATCATGGGCCAGCAGCAAGAACAGGAAAAGAGCTGTCAATGAGTTGACGTAAAATACAAGCCCGGCTGAAATAAAAGCACGAACCCTTGATTATTATCACCGTCTGTTACTCGTCATAAGGAGAAATTACGCATTTTGTAATCAACTAGAAAAATTAATATTCACGAGTATTCATGGGAAAATCATGATTTTCTTATCACATTTATTTGTGGTATTTAACACACACTTTCTGAAACTACTGTTTATATCAGCATACGACTTATAAACTAGCCTGAATATATAACAGGCACAATATCCACCCCGCCTCCCTCCACTCATCACCGTGAAAGGGGAGACCCCAATATCGCTAATTATAATTTGTTCGGCCATGCCGGGAATAGAACCCGGGACCCTAAGTTCACGAAGCAGACACGCTACCAACTTAGCTAATATTCCGGGCTTTTTTTTGTTTTTGTTTTTTAGCACCTGTTCAGGTTATACGCATATGTTCTAATTACGCTAATAAATCAAGGATGAGGAAGGTTGAATATAGATCAAGTGTATCCGCATTTACCTAGAGGGAGAATGGAAAAACATTTTGGAAAATGCCCTTTCATTAAACCCTACCGGGATTCGAACCCTGTTATCGGCAGTCTATTCTATTGAGAGAGTGACGCCTTAGAGTCTTGGACCACCGAAGCATGTATGATCTTATTAAAGAGCTAACAACTCACCTGAACCTGAGAAAGTGACACCAGTCGAATTTAACCTGATGACGCAGAGCACAGTCGAGAATGAAACCACAAAAAGAACTAAGACGGTGTAAAACACTCGAAAACTGCGCCAGCGAAATCTGTTAAGACAAGGCGGAAAAATGGTGGTAGTCTTATATATTAGCTCAAACATTTATTTATGTAAGATTAAAAAATTACACCTGGGCATAGGAAACGAACCCGGGGCCTTTGGCTTTGGCCAGGTTTTATTCCCGTGTTCAGGTGTCATTTTTAAATTTACAAAATATGATATCCAGAAGCGGCTGTAACCGTAACTAACAAAGATAATAGGGTGACCAGGTGGTCTAGGGTTAAGGTGTCAGACTTCTGTGCTGAGGGTCCGGGGTTCAATCCTCGGTCCCGGCACAGATTTATCTGATCACAGATTTATCTGATTGCCAAACCCTACCTTCACCTCTGACAAGACGTGTATTAATCACAACTTGTGAATGTGTGGAATATCAGGCCTTCACCGTGGTTCGGATCCCACGTTAAACTGTAGCTGTCCTCCATTTCATCTCACAATCACCCTACCATCACACATTAGCTTAAGCGCGTACAACCCGAACGGTTAGTAAGACGCGGTGCTAATAGTAATAATAACAAAGATAATCAATTTGTTATTTAATCCATATTAACATTTATTATGATTATTTTATAGTAGGCCTATGGCGTATGTGACTTAGAGAGAGATATGCCATCCAGGTTCGGTCGCCTGTATGTAGACTACTAGCCGCTCTGGTGGCACAGAACGGTACCCAGGGTACACCATAGGAGGTTGTCTACACGTCGTACCCACAATGAGGTGGTAGTGATTGTTAAGTTGTGGAGCCAGTGTGAATCTTAACCTAACCTAGCTTAACATTCATGCTAAGATAATCAGTGCTTTATATATAGTCGAGACTCAGATGTCAGCCAATCCTCATTCGACCCGATGAGAAAGGTTGAATTAAGAGGAAGTGTACCCGAATTTGCGTGAAAATAAAGTGGTGAAACAGCTTAGGTAAAAAAAAAACCTCAGTACACGCGACTGAGATTCGAACCGTGATCTCCCCGTCGTTGGCAGTCCAGTCTAATGCGAGATTGACGCCTTAGACCTGTTAATATATGGCATTTTTCTATTTCCTTTTAAATGTTTCGAAGATGCGAAGTCTATGATGGGTACCGAAGTCGAAACGAAGAAGATTTTATCTTCGACTTCACTTTCGGCATTTTAAAGTTCAAACACCACTAATATTTTTAATTTTTTTAAATTTAGCACCACGTCTTACTACCCGTTCGGGTTATACGCTTAAGTACTAATTACACTAATGAATTAGGAATTGGGAAGGTNCGTTCGGGTTATACGCTTAAGTACTAATTACACTAATGAATTAGGAATTGGGAAGGTTGAATTTAAAGGAAGTGAACCCGTATTTGCGTGGAGGGAGAGTGGAAAACCATTTAGGAAAAACCACCCCCAGTTCACCCGACCGAGATTCAAACCTCGATCTCCCCGTCCTCGGTGGTCTGACTCAACACGACTGGCGCGTTAGCCAACTACGCCACCGAGGCGGGTACCACTAATATTATAATGTGGGAAGGTAGAAGTGACTTATTAAAATAATCCAAATCAATTAATACTAGTGGATTGTTACGGCAATGTAAACTTTTTATTGGGAAAATATCTATATAATAAGCCCTCACTCGACCTTCTAGTTAAAAGTTTACTCGTCAAAAGCTATCAACTTTAAAATTATATTAAACTTTCAGTATTTAATTTGCATCAAAGCTTATATTTTTCCCCCTTCACACCCCGATGAGAACATTAAAACGACCCCCCTCCCGGCTCTCTATATATTCGTTGCACCAAACCACTTTAGTAGGAATTGTTATCATTTTTAACCAAAGAGAACATTTTATTCACAGCTATAAAACCATGCACAAATCAGGGTTTCCATGGTGATGTAAATAAAGAATGGAAAACTGAAAGTTCACTGGGAAAATAGGGTTTTCGTTGAAAACTACTATTTTTCCCGTCATCCTGGACCCCTAACCTTTAAAACGAGAACTCGTTTGTCAAAATCTGTTGAGCCATTTACTCGTAATTTCTATGATATCTTTAAATTCGTATACTAAGTCACTGTAGGTATACCTCGATTGTCTTGGGGTAAAGTGCTCGCCTCAAGTCCCGATGTTCGTGGGTTCAAACCCAGCTGAGGTCGGCGGATTTATCTTGAGCGATTAAAATCCGTAGCACAACTTCCTTCGGATATGAAGTATATCCGTGGGTCCCATGTCGATTGTGGCGTGTAAAAGCGTCCTGGAAGTTATGTTGAAATCAACCTTCCCGGCAAAATTGGTAGGCCCTTTCGCGCTCGCTCGTGGAAATTCTGTTGCAGAAGGCAACGGGTAACCAACAACCACATATCCTGAACTCCCCTAGAAGTGAACGTGGAATATTTTTTTTTTACCAGATTGTGCAGGCAGCACTAACCATCTAAAGGGTTGAATACGTGACCAGTCCCGGATGGATGGAAATTCGATCAAACCAATTTTCGGGTTGTTGTTGTTGTTGTTGTTGTTTTTGTTGACTTAAGAAGAAGAAGAAGAAGAAGCCACTGGTGTCCCTCCCCTCTTTCTCACTGCTAGACCACGGGATACTCCGCTCACACGCATTATATTTTACCTTATACGTGTGACGTCACCGGTGGTAACATCTTGCACGGGCAGCAGAGCGAACCATTGACCCATCACGATGGTACGTTTCATAGACTGGCTGAAGGAATCTGGATCACCCTGTATACAGCTAGAGTGTACCCGCCTGGTGGCCCAAACGTTGCAAGGGCGCCCGGGGGTCTTCTGGCGGCGGGTTCTAACCATCAATTAACCTGAAACAACACCTCTAATACGCACTTAATGAACGAATCAGAAACACGACCTAAAAAAGAACAGACTTGACTTTATAACCGTTCAACTCGGTGGTTTTAGGTCACGTTCTCGCCTCGGGACGCGATGTTATTATTACTAGCACCGCGTCTTACTACCCGTTCGGGTTATAAGCACTTACGTTATTGTGTAATGGTAGGATGATTGTGAGATGAAATGGAGGAGTTACAGTTAAACGTGGGATCCGAACCACGGTAGAGGCCTGGCATTCCACACATTCACAAGTTGTGATTAATACACGTCTTGTCAGAGGTGAAGGAAGGGTTTGGCAATCAGATAAACCTGTGCCGGGACCGAGGATTGAACCCCTGACCCTCAGCACAGAAGTCCAACACCTTACCCCCTTAGACCACCAGGTCACCTGACGCGATGTTCGTTGGTTCAAACCCAGCTTAGGTTGACGGATCTATCTTGTGCGATACAAATCCTTAGCACAACTTCCTTCGGATGGGAAGTAAAGCCGTCGGTCCCATGTGGATTGTGGACGTGTAAAAGAACCCCGGAAGGTATGTGTCAATCAATACCTTTCTCTATAAAATTGGTAGGCCCTTTCACTCTCGCTTATAGAAATTCTCGTGTTCTGATATAATCAGTCGGTTCAGAAAGTGCACGATAAATACCTCAAATAAATAATAATACTCAGAACACCCCGCTTCGATTGTCTAAAGGGTCATTGTCGTAATAAACTGAACTGCTGAGGACGGGAACTAAGGGTTCGAATCCCGGTTAGTTACACTGAGGGTGATTCTTTTTATAAGATTCTTTCCACTTTCCCTCCACGCAAATGCGGGCACACATCCTAAACCTTCCTCATCCCTGACACATTATCTTAATTAGTACATACGCACATAAACCGAACGGGTAGAATGACGAAGGGTAAAAAAAAAGTCTCTTGAACAGACACAACGCCCAGTCCCCCGATCATAAGTTTTTCACTGTGATAGGGATAGCCCTCAATTTGACAAGCTACACATTTTTAGGACATGCCTGAGATTCAAACCAGAGATACGTTTCTCAGTAGATCGACTGATCTTTACTGTTTTATCCCGCGCCTCCGTACCCGTTTGGGGTACACGCGTAAGTTAGTAACTACGCTGAAAGGATGAGGAAAGTCGAAGTTAGAATTAAATAGGAATTGTATCTGAATTAGCGTGAAAAAGCATTTAGGGGGAAAAAAAACCACTCTGTATATTCGACCGGGATTTGAGCCCCAGTACCTCCGTCACCGGCAAACCAGTCTCTAAGAGATTGACGTTTTGTCCACGCGACAACTGATATCAACTATTCGGAGGTATTTTTTTTATTTCTCTGGCTGCTAGACGTAAGCGAAAAAAAAAAAAGAGACAAAAGTTACAACTAAGTTAAATGGTAAATTAAATATTATATTTGTAAGTTACGTTTATAGTCGTATCTAAATATCCTATTCTTTAAATTGAAAAATGATTCTTCGAAACGAGAATCGAACAATGGACAGTAGGTTATGTACGCCAGCGTTCTAACCCCTGAGCTGCCCGTAAATCATCCCGTCCTTAGGATCATACTTCACACATGTTTTAAGAGAGTCCGTGCAAAAATCATCATTTACATATGTGTGATCAATTAAGATCATGAGATATCAGATAATGCAGCCATCTTCGACTCGAGAGGGATTTATTCTGTCGATAGTACTGTTGTAAAAATGCGCATACCATGAGGGATTAAATAACCAAGCTATTGTAACTTATATTGGTGTCCTGGCGGTCTAGGGGTAAGGTGTAAGACTTCTGTGCGCTGGGGTCCAGGGCTCAATCCTCGGTCCCTGGCATAGATTTATCTGATTGCCCAACCCTTCCTTCACCTCTGACAAGACGTGTATTAATCACAACTTGTGAATGTGTGGAATGCTAGGCCTCCACCGTGGTTCGGATCCCACGTTAAACTGTAGGTCCTCCATTTCATCTCACAATCACCCTAACATTACACATTAGTGTAAGTGCGTACAACCCGAACGGGTAGTAAGATGCGGTGCTTATTATAATAATAATATAATTTTTATTAATAATTATAGCTGCCTTTAAATATTAAATTATTTATCATAATTATATGCACGTTCTTACAATTGATCATTGTACTATCGTCAGCATAAAACCCTCCTGGGTCGAAGATGGCTGTGTTACCTGACAGCTCATGATATTAATTGATCACTCGAATGTATCTGACGATTTACTCAAGTCCATCACAGATTCCGCCTTAAAATATGAATGAAGAATGAGTCTGAGCACGGAATTACGGATGGCTCAGTACTTATAGCATTGGAGTACTAAATCAATTATCCCAGGTTTGATTCCAGTGTCCAAGAGTAATTGTTTTAATTTAAAGAAAATTAAATTAAATTTATTTTGAAAAATGACACCTAGACAATGGGAATAGAACCCAGGACTCGTGTTTAGGTGCTATTTCTCAACTGTGTTTAATGGGATTGAAAGATATACCCTCAGGTGTTCGTAAATCAAGTTAATTTCCCTTTTCATAAAAATAAATAAATAAATAAATAAAACTTTGATATCGCTTTTTTTAAACTGATCTTCAAGAAAAACCGGTTTTCACTTACCAGGCCCACGATTCTATTCATGAAAGAAGGTAGGGGAAAGAGTGATAGTAGCAAATACTAGTATAACTACTATTTCTTTACCTTTTTTTCCCCATTCATAAAACCATCCATACGAAAATGAATGAAGTAAAAACTGTTATTAAAGAGCGTTCACTTTCTTGAATCTACTTTGTTTTTCTGGTGGGTCAAGTTTTGTTCTTTATGTAATGTTTCAAGTTTATTTTTCTAGTTTACTTATTTCATTTCTTTTTATTTCCTCGCGATAGTAATTTGCCTGACAGTCTGCATCCAGTAGAATGTCGACAGAGCATATAACCTGTCGGGCTGTAACTACATGTTTTATTCAAGAGACGAACATAACCTGTTTTTTTTTTTTTAATTGCAAGCACTATAAAATGCTAACGCCATTCCTCTTACTTAGTATTTATTTTATTTTACTTAACGTGCACTTTCTGAACGTACTGATTATATCAGCACAAGACTTATAAACTAATTTAAATATAAAACAGACACAACAACCAGCCCTCCGGCCGTAAATTCATCACTGTGAAAGTGGTAAAAAAACCCCTACATTTTCATATGATACATGTTTCAGCCACGTCAGGAATAGAACCCGGGACCTTTAGCTCACGATCAACTTAACGTTCACTTAACGTTCACGTGACGTAACGTAACAGTTCTCCTCGTGTTTTTAAATGGATGCCATCACGATTCAGGTAACTTAACGTTCACCTATCTTAAAGAACAATTTCACGTTACGTGGAAGTTAAGTGAAGGTATCACGTTTTATAGTCAGCCAATCTTATTTCGAGCAACATCAACACGGCTAATTAGTAAAAAATAAATAAAAATTAACACTGCGTCTTACTACCCGTTCGGTTTATACGGCTGTGTACTTGTAGCGAAAAGGGGTGACTGCAAACAAGCAGGTAAGGAGAGGGGTGGGGTGGGGGG
>CABFWB010002048.1:87768-99653 GCA_902151455.1 Timema bartmani | reverse complement strand
GCAGAAGGTATAACAGAAGGTAGAGCGGAAGGTATTGAAGAAGGTACGGCAGAAGGTACAGCAGAAGGTAGAGCAGAAGGTATTGAAGAAGGTACGGCAAAAGGTATAACAGAAGGTAAAGTACTAGGTATGGCTCAAGGTAGAGCAGAAGGACAAAGGATCAACTCTGACAGCTCGAAAAAGCTACTAGATCTACCTTCACGTATTCATACGTCAAGTTATTTAATCTGCAGCTGCAATTTTGGATTGATATTACCAATGCTTATAAAATAATAATAATATATTAAACTACTATCAATTTGAACAAACAGAACATATTATGTTTATATTTTTTAAAAGATTCTCCAAGTGTGCACTCCGTTAGCTCCATACCGTTAGCAGGAGACTTCTTGTAATGGAGAAGAAGTTGAGTCCGGTGAGGACTACGTCATCGAACGTCACTTGCTGGAGGAACCTCTGGACCTGTCAAGGAGACATAACGACGGTTATATCACAGGCGGGTTATCAACACATGGGATCGTCACTTGATAGATATATCACAAATACCCTAACCCTCCAAAACTCTCGAATCTTCGACGCCCAGGTCCAGTGTTTTTCTAGATACGTCCAGACCCTTGCTTTGGATATTGGAGGCACCTCAAGGCCAAGGGGTTGGGTGGTCAA
Organism: Timema bartmani; assembly: GCA_902151455.1. Taxonomy (NCBI): domain Eukaryota; kingdom Metazoa; phylum Arthropoda; class Insecta; order Phasmatodea; family Timematidae; genus Timema; species Timema bartmani. The sequence continues at coordinate 98,990 of CABFWB010002048.1, read as the reverse complement.
AGTACGGCCCGTGGACCACCAACGGCCGTCAAGTTTGTTGCGTGAGTGACACCGCGATATTAGAACAGCCCTGAGCTACAAACACTCAGAAAGTAATCCGTTATACTCACCTCAATGTTAAAGCTCTCGGAAGGGACGGAATATAGAACGGCTTTTGGTTCCTTCGTCTCGTCGTAGATGGAAGCCGCGAACAGGGACACGGAGACGCTCCTCAGCAGCAAATACCCGAACGAGTAGTAGAAGTACACGATATCGACCGGGTCGTTCAGGGGCCTGCATGATTACAAACATTTACAGACAGGATCATTAGAGCCGTGGGCGTAATGAGGATGTTCCCCTACCCAGAGGGTTTTCCTCCGGGTACTTAAACTAGTCATGAATAAAATAAAATACACTTCGGTGGCCGCATGGTCTAACGCGCAACTCTCACAATAGATTGGACTGCCGATGACGGGGAGGTCGAGGCTTGAATCTCGGTCGGGTGCACGGAGTTTTTTTTTTCAAAAATTCTTTTCCACTTTACTTTCATGCAAATTCGGGCACACTTCCTATCACTATAACCTTTTTCGTCCAAAATCTATTAGCATAATTAGTACATAAGCGTATAACCTGAACAAGTAGTAAGACGGGGTGATAAAATAAAAAAGTTAATATTATTCCTATAGCAATCTTACCATAGTTGATTAAGGACCGGCTAAACGGAGCTGCACCGCCCCGCATTCTTGCGGTGGATTGGTATCCATGTTTTTAAACGCAAGTGGCTACACGAGTCCTCACCGCACCGCACCGGCGCGGACGAATAGTCGAGAGAGCATTGCTCCGCACTTTTGCGGTGCGGTGCGGACCGTAAGCCACCTACCACCGGAAATAAATGTTCGGGAACTTTGTTTTCATGGTAAAACTAGGCATTTCTTTCACAGCCGTGTCACGTGTGACGCTGTAGTAATTGTTTACAACATTACGTACAAGATAAACAATATTATATACAACAACTTATTGAACAACAAACATTCTTCTTCTTAATTATTAGCTAACTTAAAACTTTATTCTTCGTAATTAATAGCTAACTTAATTTTATGAAAATAGGTGAAAACCGATGCAAGTAAAAATAAAAATACAAACTTATTTTGTAATAGAACTCGGAATATAAAGAATATAAAAAAATTGTTGTAAAATGCGGTGCGATGCGGCTCGTGTAGCCACTTGCTAGAAAATGCGGTGCAGTGCGGCTCGTGTAGCCACTTGCTAGAAAATGCGATGCGGGTCGGCTCCGTGTAGCCACTTGCTAGAAAATGCGGTGCGGGCTGGCTCCGTGTAGCCACTTGCTAGAAAATGTGGTGCGGGCTGGCTCCGTGTAGCCATACCTTCATAATAATTACACCTGTAGATCTTACCGTATACTATTGTAGAGCTGCAAGCATATGAAGTAGATGTTGCTGGTGAAAGAAAGGAGAACTAGCTTTGAGATAGCAGCGTCTAGGTTCCGACAGAGATAAGACAGGGTGTTGTAATCTTCCCTGGTCTGCTTCCAGAAACTTTCCGGCATCCTCTGAAATTGTGGGGTCAAGAAAACACACACCTTTATTCGTCATCAACTTGGTAACGTTACACAAATATCTTGAGTCATTATGCTCTGAGATGCATATTATGTGTATCAAATAGATTACTGACGCTCTGACATAATTCTAAAGGTCGATACACACAGAATGCTAAGCTGTGCTGTGCTGTGCTATCCTCTGGTAAGACTTTGTCACTTTGGTTTCACACTCATTGCTAAGTTAAGCTAAGCAATGGTCCCTCCTTTCACTCCAGAATTCATTGTTGTTTCTTTCTGGTCTGCTCCAGTGAAGTTTAGCTATGATGGCGTTCTCCAAAATGTCTTGTTTTAGTTCAGGTGATAGTACTGAGGAAGAAAAGAGTCTGCTGTTTTCAGCTGTTTTGGAAGATGAAGAAAATTTAGGAGGTGGAGGGGTTGACTTGTTCAATTAACGCTTCCATCTTAATATAAAAAGATTTATTAAATATAAAACCTAAATATAATACAGCTTAAATACACGTAAAACAAACTGAAGACAAAACCTTCAACACTTCTTTGGTTATTTTCACCAAACCAGCACTGCGTCTGTTCAACACTGAGCCCAAGCTGCGTTATGCGCATGCGCAACGTAAGATGATGGCTCAAGATGGGGGATGGAAAAATTGCCCGTCCAGCAATCGGAAAAAACATAGCGCGGCGTAGCAAGGCATATCTTAGCTTAGCTTTCTGCGTGAACCAACACCTTTAAGTACAGGATCCGCTATTTTTCTAAAAAGTTAGCAGAGAAAATCTTAGCCTAGCTTAGTGTTTTGTGTGAATCGGCCTTAACTCATCCTTTGTCCTCTATACCAGTGGTATTCAACCTGAGGTACGTAAAATTTAACATATATATATATATATATATTTATATATATATATATAATTATTCTTTTTTATCATCACATTTTTCTTCCTGGTCAGGTTATAAGCATATAATATGATGATTATTCTAATGGGGTAGGAACAAGAAAGGAATCATTTTAAAGGTGATCCATAGCTCGGCGAGTACTCAAACCTTCGGCTGGTCAGCGTTGTCAGCACAAACTGGTAGGAAGTTCAGAATTAACGGCAGTTTCTTATTGCCCTTCGCACTGAAATTCCACGAGCGAGCGAGAAAAGAGCCTACCAATTATGCCGGAAACGTATATTCACGTACATTTCATGAATCTTTTACATGCCACACTCGACATTGGGGCCGACGGCTTTACTTCACCTCAGAAGGAAATTGTGCTGCGGATTTTTATCGCCCAGGAAAAAATCCGTTGACCTCGGCTGAGATTGAACCCACGAACATCTGGTCAAGAGATGCGCATTTCAACCCAAGGTCACCCAGGTCGACTTGGGCTCCTAGCATTTTCATCATCCCAATGTGACCCTCCACTCAGTAAGTTTGGGGATCCTAGCACTATGGTGTTGCATATAGAGTCATAGTGTAGTCCATAAAGGTAGGACTGCTACTTTTCAGGGTAAAATGAGTGAACATTCCCCAAATTTGGGACCGGTACTTGGTGCCATTACAATTAGAAGATACACTGAAGAGGAACAGGTTGCAGTGGTTAGGGCATGTGATGAGATTGGAGAAAGTCAGGATGACTAAGGAAGCTCTACAGAGTAAGGAGAAGGGCAGAAGACCTATTGGAAGATGTGATGAGAATGGATGATGACAGAAAAACTAAGGAAGCTATACAGAGTAAGGAGAAGGAAAGAAGATATCAGAAAGACTAAGGAAGCTATACAGAGTAAGGAGAAGGAAAGAAGATATATTGGAAGATGTGATGAGAATGGAGGAGTATAGAATAATTAAGGAAGCTCTACAGAGTAAGGAGAAGGGCAGAAGATCTATTGGAAGACCATGGACGAGATGGATGGACCAGGCGCAGAAGGACATGGAGGATAAAGGAGTGGACACGAGACGCGTGGCTGAGGGAGAAGCTTGGAGAGATGGACATGAATGGAAGAGGTTGTGCCGGACGACCCCCATAGGCGGAAACGACCAGTGACAATGATGATTATGATGATGACTCAACACCAGTATTATTCTCTAGGCTGGTCAGTCCATTAGCGTCAGGCCGTGGCAAGGGCTGTAAATCCCTGTCCCACCAAACATCGAGTCGCAGCTAATATCAACAGGCCACGTTGTAAAACAGATGGTATACCCTTAAGAATGGGCCAATGACTCACCTTACCCCTGACTTTCCGCAGTTTGGCCGATATCAGTCGGAACCTCTCAACCAGAGCGATGCTGAGGATGATCACGAACATGTCCATGTAGTTCCATATGTAGGTGGCCACCAGGTGGATGAGGAACAGAGCGATCCCTTTCCAGTGGGAATAGGAGAAGTAGTTGAACACCTGGCTGTACCCAGTCACGAAGCAGTACTGCATCCAGTCCGTAAGGGTCCCGTCCGTGCATCGGGTGGACGTCAGTGCCCTCTTCAGGTTCGCCAGCAAGTGCTCAACTGTTTCACAGACACAACAAGGGCTCAACAAGGGTTCGTTTTTATTTTTTTTGTGCACTAAGTCTCCCTCCTCATCTTGGATGTCACCATACTTACACTAATGAAATAGGGATGATATAGGTATAGATTAGAGGATATGTATCCACAGTTTCAAAGAGGAAGAGAAAGAAATCACACAGGAAAAACAAAAAACACCCTCTGCAGACCAAACCCAGACTCAAACTCCCAACCTTTTTTTTTATCACAGGCGATCCAATATTTCCACTAGAGGAACGCCGATGCTGGTAATATATTTTTTTATCATCGCGTCTTACTACCCGTTCGGGTTATACGCTTAAGTACTATATTACTCTAATGGATTAGGAATTGGGAAGGTTGAATTTAGAGGAAGTGAACCCGCATTTTCGTGGAGGGAGAGTGGAAAAGCATTTAGGAAAAACCACCCCCAGTTCACCCGACCGAGATTTGAACCTTAATCTCCCCGTACTCGGCAGTCGAGCTCAACACGACTAGCGCGTTAGCCAACTACGCCACCGAGGCGGGTGACTTCTAAATTGATTGCCAACTTTTCTAAGAAGTTAAATCTCTTCCACAAGGTCACAATTACCTGTCGAACCAATGAGAATGACGACCATGTAGACTTTTAACTTGATCGCCAAATTTCTGGGATAACCGTGATGCTTCATGGAGACCTCTGCACGCTCCCATTCCAAAGATAGCTGTGGCCAATTCCTGGCCAACTGGATGAACAGAAGATTGGCCCCAATGGCCATCGACATGAAAAACAAAGCTGTTTGAAAAAGAAACATTATCATTAATGTTAGGATTAAATAGGAGAGGGGAGGAGGGGGGGGATTGAAAATTAAACTACATTTCGATCTAGATTGGAGAAGGATTTCTTTTTTTACTGCTATAAAAATTATTTTAATATTATCCACACGTCAAGTCATGTGATCTGTCACTGTCACATTTGATAGATAATTTCATCACCCGGTAGTAGTATTCAGGGTAAACTGTTCAAAAGAGCTTAAATTAACTGATCTGAACTTGTTTGAAGCCGATAACTATATTATTATTATTATTATTATTATTATTATTATTAGCACCGCGTCTTACTACCCGTTCGGGTTATACGCACATACGCTAATGTGCGATGTTAGGGTGATTGTGAGATGAAATGGAGGACCTACAGTTTAACGTGGGATCCGAACCACGGTGGAGGCCTGGCATTCCTCACATTCACAAGTTGTGATTAATACACGTCTTGTCAGAGGTGAAGAAAGGGTTTGGCAATCAGATAACTATAGAATAAACATAAATCCATCGAAGGTCTCTCACATGAATCCTCAAACTCGAATCCTTTGTCGAAGATCTTTTCAACAGCAACCCCCAGCATGAAGAGGCATCCAAAAATGACAAGTGAAGAGTAGAAGAGCGACCAATGAAACCATCGGAACCTACAATTAAATAATACTACTAATAATAAAACAACCAAAATAAGGTAAACATATTTACAGTTTTTATAACCATTCTACCACCGAAACGGGTATGAGTTAACTGATCATACACGACTCACAGATTGACTTACATTTATAACAGACACAACATCCAGTCTCTCGGACTTTTAATTCATCACCGTGAAATGGGAAAGTCCAAAATTTACCTAATGATCGAACCCGGGACATTTACACCGCCGTGGGCAGACAAGCTACTCAATGAGATAGGAGTGTAGGGAACGTGAGTTGAGGGTAGTGTTTTTGCAGTTTTTATACTAAAACTTTTTTTGTTCATAATAGATAAAATATTTCTCCAGTAGAAATCTAAAGTTTAATTTTCTTCACAAGGTGATATCAACAATTGTTGAACATCTTTCATAAGCATAGCGGTTAAATTCCAGGACACCCTTGACATATATTCAACAAATGTTGATTTCACCGTGTGAAGAAAATTAAATTATAGGTTTTTACTGGAGCAATATTTTATTTATTTTGAATGAAAAAATGTTTAGCAATAAAAACTGCAAAAACACCACCCTTTTCTCGCGTTCTCTTCACCCCACGATAAGGGGATTGAAATTAGAACACGACTTACAAGCCAGCTTGGCTTAAGATAGCAACAATTGACATCCAAACCTACCATCGGTGTAACATCATATCTTGATAACGGGACGAATATTACCAGCATTTAGTGGCCATAAGGTCTAAGGCGTTAGACTGGAATCACACGATATAAACGTTGATGTGAGAGGTTGAGTATTCGAATCCCAGCTGCCTGCATTGGGGGAGTGGTTTGATTTATCAGTATGGTTTTTACATCAACTCTCGCTCCATGTTAAATGCGTTACCTAAGGGAAGACGCCTCACCCCCACTGATACCACGGATAGGCATCAGCGAGAAACATTGTCCGACGATCAGGACGGACCTCATGCAGCGGTGGAAAGAGTTGGGGTCGTCGGAGGGTGCGGGTTCGATCCTCCCGGGAACTCTCCCCTTGAACCCTCTCCTCGTGTCCGGCGCCGTCAGGAAGTCTGGGAGACCCTCCACTTTGCAGACCCTCTCGAACAGACTTGACTTCATACTGCCTGGAACCAAACGGCACAAGTCTCCAAGAGTCGAGCTGGCTCGATCCCAGGACAAGAACACATTTCACAGTCCCACTATGACTGGCTGGATCACAGGATAAGGAGAATACATTTTCACAGTCCCACTATGACTGGCTGGATCACAGGATAAGGAGAACACATTTCACAGTCCCACTATGACTGGCTGGATCACGGGATAAGGATAACACATTTCACAGTCCCACTATGACTGGCTGGATCACGGGATAAGGAGAATACATTTCACATACCCTTTAGGACTGGTTGGTCTCTTTAGGGGAAAGTAAAAATACACATTTATTTAGATGACTTGAATTAATATAAAATTTGAAGAATTTTATAGCTGTAAACAATTTTCAAACGAGGCTAGGGTTAACCTAACCCACACGAAAAATTGTCTGACTCCCGTTTGACCCATCAATATCGCACTCAATGTAACAGATTCTTTTCGGGAATGACATTTCAAAAAAATAATCTACCGCATAAAAGAAGAATAAGAAAAAAAAACCACTTCGGTGATTGCATGATCTAACGCGCTACTCCCTCGCAGTAGATTAGACTGCCCATGACGGGGAGATTGAGGTTCGAATCTTGATCGAGTGTACTGAGGGTGGTTTTCCCAAAATTGTTTTCCACTCTACCAGCGCACACGCGGGTACACATCCTATGAATAGAATCTTCCTAATCCTTAATAACCATTTGCGTAATTAGTATATAAACGTATAACCCCAACGGTTAATAAGATGCAGTACTAAAAAAAAGAAGAAGAAGAAATACTCTTTACCCTTTAAAACAAAAATAACAATCGTAACTAAAAAACACAACAGCAATAAATTCAAGCAAGTTGATGAGCTTTAAACCCACATCAATTATAACGTCAATCAATATATTAAAGCTCACCTGCAAAGTGTTGTTAGAGGTGCTTAACGCTATTGTTTACTGTTTCCCCCCGCCCTATAAAAAAGTCTTGTTATCGTGTCGGCGAGCGAGACGATAAAAATGACGCGACACAAAATGGTACCTACTCTTTGACACATGCGCGACCCTGAGAGATACCGCCCAGTAATTATAATTGAACACTACAAGAGTCCATCCGTGATGTGTTAATTTAATGGCGTGTTTAAACGGATGAATAAACAATGTATACTTTACTAAAATATACATGCTTTTTGTTCATGGAGGAATCGTTAAGGTTAGAAAACTGTCCGGCCGAGTGTACTGAGGGCTCCTTTTGATAAACGGTTGTTCTGTTCTACCTATACGTAAATACGAGTATATTCCATTTATATGTTATCTTTCTCATCCCTACTTTTTTTTAAATGTTAATATGCAGATAGTCCGAACGGGTAGTAAGACAACGTATAAAAACATTATTTTTTTCGTAGACAAATCAATGCACCTACCACCTACCCAAAGATTTCTGTTTTTCCAACTGTTTAATAATTCTCTTCGTCTCTTCTCAGCTATTGCTTGATTTTTTCTTTTTAATTTGAAAATAAAATATAGTCATTTTCACACGAATATATGAGGGTTCAATTCTTGGATGACTCGAAGGAAAGAAGAAAATTATGGGAGCTGAAGGAGGAATCAGAGTACAAGGATGCATTGGAGGTCTTTAGTTTCACTGACAAAAGGAATGGACCTGTCGTAAGACAGAACACCCAATAAAAAATATATGAGGGTTAGGCCTACAGGGGAAGAAAGGAGTTAAGTTCAATTTTAACTCAATTTTAGCTAGTGCTGCCATCTGTCAGACAATCGTAAGACCTTCTAACGTACTTTAGATTATGGTTAAAAAGAGGTCTCTGTTATATTTAAAATATATAAAAAGAAGTATTTTCTGAGGTCCTTATGGGGTTCGAGATGTAAAAGTTGTTGTTCTGGAAAATGTGTGTTAGGCCTATATAACTTTCCTCCTTTTCCCTGGTACCCTTCGTATATGTATTTAAATCATTTTTTCACGGGAGATCTAAATTCGACCATGTTCATCAGATCTGTCTGATAAGATTATAATCGAGTGGCCGTAGTACTGTAAATGAAACGGGAACACGATTTTGTGAAAGTACTGGGAAATATATTTCTATTAATTCTTTTCTAATACGTAGGGCGGCCATTTTTCTTACAGATATAGTAGAATTCTAGTAGAAAGGACTGTATATGATAAAAAAAGGTACTAAACATAACTTAGTACATTCATACGTCAAGTCATGTTATCTTCAGCTGTCACTTTTAATAGCTATTTATCAATACTTATAGCATAACACTGAGGTTGATCGCAAAATAAGCAGTTTGTCTTCTTTAAAAGGTCTGGTGACCTGGTGGCCTAGGGGTAAGGTGTCAGACTTCTGTGCTGGGGGTCCGGGGTTCAATCCTCGGTCCTGGCACTGATTTATCTGATAGCCAAACCCTTCCTTCACCTCTAACAAGACGTGTTTTAATCACAACTTGTGAATGTGTGGAATGTCAGACCTCCCACCGTGGTTCGGATCCCACATTAAACTGTAGGTCCTCCATTTCATCTCACAATCACCCTACCATTACACATTAGTGTAAGTGCGTATAACCCGAACGGGTAGTAATACGCAGTGCTGATAATAATATTAATAATAATAATAATAATCATCATCTAAAAGGTCTTTCCTGTCAAAACCCTACTATAGTTCTGACGTGTGAACTAGAACTAGATAAACATCACTACTTGGAGATAGTTCAAACGTCACACAATAGCGTGCCAAGGTAAGCAACTACGCATCGAAAAGGTAGGGTTTTTTTACTCTTACTTTTCTATTAGTGATTTTTTTTCTCTCTTTAAACAAACTCACTAAAAATAAGTAGTGATATACTTGTACGAACACCAGAACGTCTCGTTGTAAAAAAATGACCGGTTTGAATACAAAAAAAAAAGAGTTCAAATTCTGAATAGAATCTTATGATATTGCCTTTTTTAAACATCATCATGATCATTATTTGATGTGTGACTCTTTGTTTTGTAAAAAGCATCGCTCAGCGATCGATATCTATCGCAAAACAAAACAAACATCGTCACTGTACACTCCGTCTACCCTGGATCATCGTCACTGTACACTCCGTCTAGCCTGGATCATCGTCACTATACACTCCGTCTAACCTGGATCATCGTCACTGTACACTCCGTCTAGCCTGGATCATCGTCACTATACACTCCGTCTAGCCTGGATCATTGTCACTCTACACTCCGTCTAGCCTGGATCATCGTCACTGTACACTCCATCTAGCCTGGATCATTGTCACTCTACACTCCGTCTAGCCTGGATCATCGTCACTGTACACTCCGTCTAGCCTGGATCAACGTCACTGTACACTTCGTCTACCCTGGATCAACGTCACTGTACACTCCGTCTACCCTGGATCAACGTCACTGTACACTCCGTCTAGCCTGGATCATCATCACTGTACACACTGATTAATCCTGATAAAAACTTTTTTAGCACCGCATATTACTAACTTAAGGCTACACGCTTATGTATTTATTACACTAAATGTGTTATGAATGAGGAAGGTTTAATTTAAAGGACGTGTGCCCACCTTCGATGGAAGGAGAGTGGAAAACCATTTAAGAATGAAAAACACCTTCAGTACACCTGACAGGATTCGAACTACGATCTCAACATCATCGGCAGTCCAGTCAAATTTCGTGAGTGACGTCTTAGACCATGGACTATCAACAGGCGGCCCACGATGACTTCTTTTTTTGCTGCCCAAGAAGTTTCTTGGGAAAGTAATCTACTGAGGTAAAAATTTATGTTTTTTGGCCGAGAAACGTAAAGTTTTGAATCACGTGTGTAAAAATCCATTAAAGCTCTAAACTGATGTTCGTTCAGTAATAAACTTGTTTGCGCTCTATTTTTATAATGACTTGTGTATCCGCGTTTGTCCTATTTCCTTCAACCCATTAAACCAGTGGCTCCAACATTTTTCAGCTAACGCCCCCTTGGTAGATTATTAAATTTCCACGCCACCCATCCTACCACTATTTTTTTGGGATTGTTATAATTTTTTTAAACTGTGTTTTATTTTTTATTTTTTTATTTATTAGAAAAACCAATGTAACACTGTTAGCATAATGATGGCGAAAAAAAATAATACAAAATTAGTGTGATGGCTGGCGCTATTTTGTTTTCGTCAGCTCTTAAATATCGGGCTTATTATTTGACAGAGAACATTGCAAGTAGCTTTATACCTAATTTTTTATGAGCGTGAGATTTAAAAATTCGGTAGTATTTATTGCATGTGGCCGCAATGGTAGCTTAGAGGGAGGGCAGAGAGAATAATTATTAGGGGGAAGAATCTGAGGCTTGTGGGCTTGAAAATAAACACGTGGACGCGTACGAGCGTCTTATATTTGGCTTGGTCACCTGTAGATTAATTACAGCTGGTAGGCAGTGTTGCCAACACAGCAAGAAAAAGTTATTTTACTTACTTTGGAAAAGGCATTGAAATAAAAAAGTCTTTAATTTTTAGAATATTATTATTTATTATTATTATTATTATTATTATTATTATTATTATTATTATTATTATTATTATTATTATTATTATTATTATTAT
>CABFWB010002048.1:71434-81758 GCA_902151455.1 Timema bartmani | reverse complement strand
CCCCTGTGAAAGTTAGAAAACTAATACAAAAAACTAAATGAAAGTTCAAATTTTAGAATTTACGCGCAGATACCTCTTAATCCGGGTCCACACTTTCGTTATTTGTCCACGTATATCCAATTTTCGATATGACTCACGCAAGTATGGAAAAAATATTAGTTTACATGTAAGAATATTTGTCGTGCATACCGAGACACGAACATTGTTCCTCATAGAGACGGTAGACTACCACACATGAAAGAAGACTAATAATCGCCTGAGAGCAGTTCATCCACGAATACCGAACATAGAATATGTGTGGACAGAAGAGTGGTGGAAATGTGGGGGACTCTGCCCCCTGGAATAAACCCCCCAGATATATTTTAAATCCTCTGAATTTATCGAATATGAACCTGAAAGATGGCCTTAAATCAAACTCCAAATGACTTCTAGATGCATTCTATTCTCAAAAATTTGCCGTAAAAGACAGCATCAAATAACTAATAGACTAGAGGTATATAACTGGCAGAAAAAGTCAGAGGAGGAAAGCTCTAAATAACTTCCAGGGTCACCCAAATTTAAAAAATATCTAGGTGAGGACAACTCCAAATAGCTTCTAGATGCATGTCATTTTGAAGAATTTTCAGGCGAGGACCACACCAAATAGCCTAGTTTTTGAAATAATTCAATTTTTAAAATGTTCTCGGTGGAAGACTACTTCAAAGATTAACTTATATTATAGAGGTATCTAAATCTCGTAAAAAAAAGAATAAGGTTCACTCTAAATAGCTTCGAAGGGCATCTACATTTCAAAAATGTCTAATTGAGGAACACTTTAAATGGTTTATAAAAGAATCTAATTTAAAAAAATATCAAGGTGAAGATTACTCATAGCTTCTAGAGTAAACCATTTTTCAAAAAAATTGCTGAAGGAGGACCACTCCAAGTAGTTTATAAAAACTATCTGATTTTAAAAAAATAGGAGAGGATGACCATGGTTCAAAACATACATAAGATAAAATATGAATGAGACTCTATTAAATGGCTTTAAGCAGAAATATAACACTGTAAGTAACTATGTTATTTTTAAATATGACCCCCCTATGAAAATGATCTGGATCCGCCCCTGCCTGCATTTACGTGGTGGGAGAGTGGAAAACCATTTGGAATAAAATCCACCCTCAGAACAACCGACCGGGATTCGAACCCCGAACTTTCTACCAACGACAGTCCACTCTATTGTGAAAATTGAAACCTTAGATGATATTACCACCGAAGCAGGTATTTATTTGTTGTACAGAGAAAGTACAGTATTGTATTCGATAAGTTTTTTGAGCCCAGGATTAAAATGAATCTTAGCGTATAACCCGAACGGGTAGTAAGACGCGGTGCTAAATATTATTATAATGAATCTTGACGTTTTCTTCCATTTATTCGAGATATTTAACTTGCACTTTCTGAACCGACTAATTAAAGCGGCACGCGACTTATAAACTAGCTAAAGTCTAGGACAGACACAACACCCAGACCCCTGCCGTTAATTCAACATCGTGGAAGGGGGAACCCACATTTCATCAATAACGAATTTTTTCAATCATGCCAGGATTCGAGCCTGGGACCCTCATCCCAATATCTAGACACGCTACCTACAGAGCTAAGGTGTCGGACTTGACGTTTTATGAATGAGAGTTACCAAATTCTAAAAGTGTGTTTTTACGACTCTATCTGCATAAACCCGGGGTTAGAAACGAAATGGTTTGACGGACTTTGTTCAAACTTGATGGTTTATTTTTATTGCACCGCGCCTTACTACCCTTTCGGGTTGCACATTTATGTACTCATTACACTAGTGGTTTTAGGGATTAGGGAGGTTATATTTAGAGGAAGTGTACTCGAATGTGTGAGGAGGGAGGGTGGAAAACAATTTTGTAAAAAAAATAACTTCAGTACACCCGACTGAGATTCGAACCTCGATCTCCCCGTCATTGGATAGGGTACCTAGTGTGTACACCCGACTGAGATTCGAACCTCGATCTCCCCGTCATCGGATAGGGTACCTAGTGATACCTCGAGGAGAAATCGTGATCCTGTTTCTAGGTCGAACATTAAGGGTTGCGTTTACTGATGACTGAATATAAAGAAAAAAAATGGTGGTCTATATACTAGCAGTACAAAGTGTACTTCAAGTACATAAGTCCATCAGTGCCAAGCTTTCCTTCAATTTGACCTTACGTGTCAACACGTTGGTAGGTGGAGGGAGGGAGCGGGGGAGGGCAAATACATCGAGCAAGGACAAACAATTATTAATGTGTTGCGGGCTGCATGCACTCGATAGGCCAACTCGAAATTCTTCACTTAAAAATAAAAAGAAGATAACTAACTATTAATATGAAATATCTAATAAAAAAATTCGCAAAGAAGGTTTCAGACTTCAAGCCGGGATATTAAAAATAATTTTCTTTAGTATTGAGAGTATAACATTTATTTTGAGCTCATTTTACTATCACGACCCTTGCTATTTTCATGGTCTTGACCAAATGTTGGAACAATGATAAATATATTGTATTCATATTGCCTCTTGTCCTATTTATTTAAAAAACATATCAGACTCATCTTCCAAGGTGTTCGTAGATTCTCTCAGAATTTTATGATCGCTCAAAAAACTAAATAAATCAAAATACCATAGTGTAGTCTTGTAAACATAATCATCCCCAGCCCCCAGAATGAATCGCTTTATTTAATTTGATCAACTCTTTTCGGTATACAGCTGACTTCAAGCTGTTATTTGCTTTTTTCTCAAGTCTCTGTTTGCCATGGTGTCAACCTCTTTGTATTTTAAGTATCAAAGCCTCATAGGCCCAACTATTTTTGTCCTGGTCATTGTAATCTGTAGATTTTATTCGCCACAAGCCCGGGAAGCTCTTGTACATTTCAATGAACTCCGTCAGAAATTTCCGTGAACATTGACGAAGATCAGTCATCGTTGAGCAATTTTTTAAAGAAAAAAGAATTAAAAAAATATTATTATTATTATTATTATTATTATTATTATTAACACCGCGTCTTACTACCCGTTCGGGTTATACGCACTTACGATAATGTGCAATGGTAGGGTGATTGTGAGATTAAATGGAGTACCTACAGTTTAACGTGGGATCCGAACCACGGTGAAGGCCTGGCACTCCACACATTAACAAGTTGTGATTAATACACGTCTTGTCAGAGGTGAAGGAAGTGGTTTGGCAATCAGATAAATCTGTGCCGGGACCGAGGATTGAACCTCGGACCCCCAGCACAGAAGTCCGACACCTTACCCCTAGACCGCCAGATCACCTAAAAAAGATTTTTTTTTTAAATCTCCGCGAACACTGTTCCTGCAATTAATATCGAAGTCGGAGAAAGTGTCCTCACGCTCCGACAAGACTGTGCAGACCGACAAAATCTGAGCTGTCGGTCTCTGGACCTCGCCTCCGCGTACCGACTCCGCGCAGTTCTCGAAACTGTACAGTTTTCCCGTCCGCATGCGACGTCTTGTCTGCAACGTTTAGAGCTAGCTGCGCTGGTAAAACGTTGCGTGTGGACCGTGCTTAAAGTTAAAAGAATAAAAATCTACACCCTCACTTTTATTTTAAGTACCGTATGTCAAGATTCTGATTTGTTTATTTCGTGGCCACATGCATGAGTGGTAGCGCAGTATAAGGCATCGGTATCCTAGTCTATATAAAGTTAAACAAAAACACGCGTGGTGCACTTCTTCCAGTATCCCCGAGTAATAATCATCAGGTTAGCAACATGTGTACAATTAACGGGATTAGTACGCAAACAGGACGGAATTCTTTACACTTGTTCTTTGTCATATTATATTATATTCATGTCTATATAGTTCCATTGTGGTTTATAAATGTAGCTCGTACATTTAGGGCCAGTTTCATAGTCAGATTTAGTACGCCTAAAGTGCGAGTCGATACTAAATACAGGACGACACCTACCTAGACCAAAATGGAATGGGCCAGTTTCGCATATGAAACTGGCCCATTCCATTCAATTTCAGGTAGGTGACGTCTTGTATTTAGTATAGCGCCGCACTTGAGGCGTACTAAATCTGACTATGAAACTGGCCCTAAGTGATGGAAAACAGAACTTTAAAGATAAATAGATAATCAGAAACTACAGTAAATTTTGAATTTATTAAATCTATCATATTACTATAAACATCAAATAATGTGTACAGCATTTGAAATATTTTTCAAAGTTCGAGTATTTCTAAATTTAATGTATGATTACAATAATTTGTAATTATAACATTAACAGCAATAAATATATTAAAGATTACAGTACATTATGGTTAGTAAAATACTAGGTATAATTAGCTATTAACTTAGTTCACATTATTGCCGCAAATTAAAGGAGCGCTAGATATTTAAACCTAAACTTGGCAAGTCACACTAAAGCCATATAATAATTTTTAATAAACTTTACAACAATGATAATAATGAATATAATTACAAACACCGCACAACTTCAACAACGGCAGATACAATTAGGATCATACAAGAAGACGTTCCAATTTCAAATAGTAGTATTCTGTATACTCTTGCTGGTCATGAAGCCAAGTTGAAGTATGATCACATGGTATGTCAAGATGGTTCCAATCAACTGCCAACAGAACAAAAAAAACCATTCTGATTCAAACAAACACTCCCTATTGTCTACCAACTGACAGCTAGCAAAATTTACCAGATCTACTCAAATGTATCAATTCGCCAAACTTTATTATCTGCAAGACCATAATGATTATGTTGAGCTGTTGTCACTTAAGGCAGTCAACAGATTCACAACATATAAGTAGTTTTTAATTATTGTATTCTTTTAACTGTTTTTACATTGTTGAAACACAAACTTATTGAAAACAACCGTTTGGATTTTTTTTTTTGTGAAATCGGATTCTGTGGTTCACTTTAAAAAAATGCTTAATAAAACTAGAGTTTCTTAAAGGGTGTCTTCTCTTCAAAAATTAAGATGTAAGGCCACACGAAATGAAGGCTGTTGATAACGTCAAACAAACCGTAATCGGATGTGTTCATACGCATGTGTTTAAAAAATAAAAACGTTTTATTTTGAAATTAATATTCCATGTGGCTCTTTCTCTAAGTTATTAAAACATATTTCTTTATTTTATGGTGGCCATTATACAAGAAGACACAAGTGTGAATTTAATATTTTAAATTTATTATTTCATGTATTATAATATATCTTTTTCCCGCTTTGGTGGCCGCATGGTCTCAGGCACTACTCTATAAGTAGACTACACTGCCGATCGAGGTTCGAATCTTGGTCGGGTGTACTCAGTATATTTTTTTTCCAAAACGGGTTTTCATTCTCCTTCCACGTAAATGTGGGTACACTTCCTATAAATATAACTTTCCTAATCCCTAAAACCATTAGCATAATTAGAATATAAGCTTATAACCTGAACAGGTAGTAAGACGTGGTGATAAAAACAAAAAAATAACATCTCTTGTTGCCACAACCACGAAACAAAATACATAATAGTTTTATTAATATTTATGTTCTTAAAAAAAAGTTACGAAAAGGCCAGTTATACAACATATTAGTGAATTATTATTAGAAACGTATGATAACACTTTTGATCGATAATATAGTATTATTAAGAATATAATAATTATTTCCACATCAGTGACTCCTAAGATATATGGACTCTATATAAAGTCACTATTATAATGCAGTGTGCCCTTGAAGAAAGTCTTGGTTACATCAGTATAATTGAAGATTTATATATATGAATGATTATTTTACAGGGAATAGATCCCGGATAACTTAATCAGTAGAGCATCTAAAGCTGGACTGCCTGGGTCCAAATCCCTGAACGGGCGTCATTTTTCTATGTTTACACAAATATTTTTTCGACAATCAACGAATGAATGATTTAATACTAATCAAAACAACCAAATCGTTTTTGTACGGTTGCCAGATTGAAAACTCAGTCGCTCATCGAGTAACCGGTATTCCTTGACACAAAAACTCGCTGCTCTAAATAAACATGTTCGAAACTAATTTTCTGCTGTAACTGATAGCGGGTTGCTTGATCATGTATTGCGACATTTACTCGCTTGAGAGTTCTCCAGAATGTTTCGAAACTAAGGTTCCTGTACTGCTGATGACGGAGCGATCGGATGCTGCAGTGAGAGTGTTTTTTCCTAATTGAGTTTATACCCTCCTACTAAAATTCGAGTGTACTCCTTATAAATTAAACCTTTATCATCCCTTAGCACATTAGGGTGATTAGAACATATGCGTATAATCAGTATGCAGTGATCATTTTTATATCATTTCGAAATAATTATTCTAGATAACGTTTCAAGATATTTTCAAAACTCAATCCTATTTCTCAGAAACGATACCGACCGTAAGAATGAATGCTCTGGTGACTGAGAAGAACTTCATCCCCGTGAGAGCTACATTCATGGACACGACATCGTGTACGAACCTTGCTACCTAGAAACAAACAGATAAACGAGGAAAACATGTTTAAATATGTTATTAATACGTTCAACTCAAGGGCTATTAAGTTTTTACTTTAACATACATAGAAAATGTTGACCTCTGTGGCCTTGGCATAAAGTGTTCACCTCAGGGACCGATGTTCGTGTGTTCAAACCCAGTCGAGATCAAATGATTTTTATTGAGCGATAAAAATCCGTAGCACAACTTCCTTCGGAGGGTAAGTAAAGCCGTCGGTCTCTTGTCGATTGTGGCATGTAAAAGAACCCCGAAAGGTATGTGAAAATACCTTCCCCAGCAAAATTGGTTGGCCCTTTGGCTCTCGCTCATAGAAATTCAGCGTGTAAGACAACGGGGAACCACCACATTTCTTTAACTCCTCTATTACATGGGATATATACCAGATTGTGCAGGCAGCACTAACCAGCCAAAGGTCAGAGTGCATGCCCAGCTCCGGACGGGTAGAAATAAAATCAAAACCAACCTTTGGGTGGTTGACTTCAGAATAAGGAGACAGAGAAGGTATTGTAATCGCGAAAATATTTGGCTTAAGAAAAAAATTATAATTTTACTTAACTCCTGAACCCAAATGAAGTTGGTCCTACAGTTATTTGGTCTTCCCATCTATATACCCGTGTTATACACTCCACTTACACTATAAGGTTCCACGCCTACCTTGCTTTGTTCCACTATGGTGCAGCTTATAGGATAGGACCATAGTGTAATCCATCAAGGTAGGATTTATTTCATTCAAGGTAAAGTGAGTGTAACTGAGGATAATCGCAAACAGATTGATGAGATTTGTCCAGAAGTTATATTTAAGATTATTACTAAAAAAGGATCCTCACCATAAAATTAAGGGTAGTTTTCTGATTAATCATTTTTGACAACGTATGACCAATGATTTGTCTTTAATTTTTTTTATAAATTAAGTTAAAATATATTTTCTATAGACAAACCACTAGTCATACATAGATAATTCTAGTATATTTTTACAATTTTGTCATTATATTATGTTTTACAGGTGTTCGGAAACTCATAGCCCAAACTGCATATATAGCTCATTTGAACCAAAAGTAATACAAAATCCCTATACACTTACACCCGGAAAATTATTCTAATAGGCCTACCATTAAATTGTGTTCAAAGATTCGGCGTACAGTGCCGGGAGAGCAAATCTGTTCAAGCATGCGTGTACAACAGGTTGCATAAGAGTTAGGCGCGTGGCACTACACACCTCGAAATCATTGGAGTACGGCACCAGAACATACCACAAACAACACACCAGTCCATCCAGATATGCGAATACGTCCCGAGGGTCATCAATAACGGTCCTACATCACAGAAATTGCTTCCCAGTATTACACTTGCAGTGCCGCGCGCCTAACTCCTATGCAACTTGTTGTACACGCATGCTTGCACAGCTTTGCTGATTGTAAGAAAATGTTTCGCATCCAGTTCTCCTTAGCGATTTTGTTTAAAACTAGCAAGTCGTTGTAGCTATGGCTTCGCATGCTTGCACAGCTTTGCTGATTGTAAGAAAATGTTTCGCATCCAGGTCTCCTTAGCGATTTTGTTTAAAACTAGCAAGTCGTTGTAGCTATGGCTACAGATTATCGCGCTAAAATGTATTTAATTAGAGCTCTTTTTTTTTTTACCTCAGCACAGTAGCTCTCAGTCGGGACGTCATTCAGAAGGGTCCTCGTCACCATGGACTCGTCGTGGATACTAGCGGGGAAGTAAGACATGGCGCAGATTTTCATCACCTTAAGAACAAGCGACAAACAGCGTCTTCGGAACAAACCAGTGTCGGTAGACTCTGCGGATCTTCAGTTTGGAAATATTAACACAATCAATCAATGGCGGATACATTGTTCCAGTAAGCTTTATTTATTTTTATAATATCCACGTCTTACTGCATGTTCAGGTTATACGTATATGTACAGTGCTTATTACACTAATGGTTTTAACGATTAGGAAGGTTTAATTTAGAGGAAGTGCAACCACACTTGTGTGGAAGGAAAGTGGAGAAACATTTATGGAAACCATCCTCAGTACACCCAACCGAGATTCGAACCTCAATCTCCCCGTCCTCGGCAGTCTAGTCTACTGTGAGAGTATCGCGTTAGTCCACGTGGCCACCGAAGCGGGTCGTTAATTTGTTAATAATGGGGAAACCCGCTTCGGTGGCCGCGTGGTCTAACGCGCTACTCACGTGTTAGACAAGACTGCTGAAGATGGGGAGATCGGGGATCATTACCGGTCAGGTGAACTGAGGTTTTTTTTCCTTTCTAAACGGTTTTCCACTCTGCCTCCTCCAAATGTGGGTGCACTTACTTTAAATTAAACCTTCCAAACACATAAATGTGATTATTAAATAGGTGTATAAACCGAACGGGTAGTAAAATGCGGTGCTAACAAAAATGAGAATGTTTTAAGGTGGAGTTGTTCTATAGGTGTTCTAAGAGACCTGCTATGGGAAAGAGAAATGACCTTGAAGTGTTGTACAGGGCGTACTTTGTACCTATTGTCACATATGCAGAAGAAACTTGGACATTGAATGTAAGAGAGACTAGGAAAGTGGAGGACATGGGAATGAAGTTTGTGAGGAGCAGGTAAGCTGTCATGAGGAGAAACAAGATTAGGAATGAAGTTATCTGGGAAAGAGTAGGAGTTACAGGGAGTACATGAGATAGTAGAGGAAGAAAAACTGAGATGTTATGGGAATGTAATGAGAATGGAAAAAGAGAAGATGCCAAGGAAAATGTTGATAATGAAGTATTACTTTGTCCACAACATGTAAATATTAATAGTTCATTATCAGATATCAACTGTTTCTTATAATTCTCTTTTAACTTTGAGCTTGTTAGCCAACAAAATATATTTCATATGACTTGATTTTTTTTGCCAGTTTTCCGAAATGTGTGTTCGAACTACCCGGAATCTTGGAGTACAGGGGTTCGGTCTAACGGGGTTTTACTGTATTGATAGATAAAGTAAAACATGTCACTAGAATGCAACATTTTAGTGATATTCAATCAATGTTGGTGGTACAAACTGGACTTGCTATAAAAATCAGAAATTACCTTAACGTGTTAAAACAGGAGATGCAGATTGAAAACACGTTTAAGAAGTAAGAAAGTAGTATGATTTTGTTGAAAACAGAATCAACCCTCTGCGTCAACTCGTGTAAGCGGCTAAAATCCTCCCTCAAACGTCGCCAGAATAAGGGTGGATGGTTCTGAAACAATACACACGATTTTTTTTTATTCTTTTGCACCGCGTCTTACTACACGTTCGGGTTATACGCTTATGTACTAATTACGGTAATGAGCTAGGGATGAGGAAGGTTGAATTTAGATTAGGTGTACCAGCATTTGTGTGGAAAGAGAGCGGGAAACCGTTTAGGGAAACCACCCTCAGCGCACCCAACTGGGTTTTAAGCTTCGACCTCTCCGTCATTAGTCAGTTTAGTCTATTGCAAAAGTAGCACCTTAAACCATGCTGCCACCGAAGCGGGTAGTATACATTAGATAGATAGATAGATTGTTACAGGGAGACAAAACAGGAGGGTCCATTCCCCCTGCCTGCCCACACCGAAGTCTCAGCTTACTGTGCGGTATCTCTCCCTGTTATCCTAGTCAAGCCATCCTGTGTTCCTAAAAAGCCCAAGGAGTCCCTCAACTAGATGATCACTAGATACAATTCCATTTGGGTCCAGAGTTCCAAATTGGTTGTATCTTCTTAGTTCCAATGTTTTACATTGGAATATGAGGTGTGATGCTGTTTCATCTTCCTCATTACACTTTCTACATTTCATGGT
>CABFWB010002048.1:52991-65215 GCA_902151455.1 Timema bartmani | reverse complement strand
TATCTCCCTAGCCACCCATAAGAAATCGTGAATTAGTGCCTCAGATTTAGAGCACTAACGATGAAAATCGAGCACTAACCAGCACTAACGTAGCACAAACGATGGGCATTTTCAGAAAAGATTTATCTCTATTATTTCTTATACCGGGTGGCCAGGGAGATATCTCCCTAGCCACCCATAAGAAATCGTGAATTAGTGCCTCAGATTTAGAGCACTAACGATGAAAATCGAGCACTAACCAGCACTAACGTAGCACAAACGATGGGCACTTTCAAAAACCGGGTGGCTAAAAGTTGGGTGGCCAGGGTGACACACATTTTAACGTGTAGTTTATACAGGACGATCCAAATTAAACCGGTCCCCAGGCGCACAGTATTTCTAATTCTTTGTTCGAAAGGTGCGCCACCAGCCGCTATGAATAGTTCCGCTTTCCAATTAGTAAATGTTTATTTATTGAAACTATGGCGCACATTTGAGCACAGGCTTTGAGATACTGTGCGTTTGGGGGTCAGTTTTATTTGGAACATTCTGCATATTATAATATAATAGTATAAGTAATATATATAATATAGTAGGTATAAATAATGACATGTGAATATGTGTGTTGAATAATTGTGTGCCGTAATGTTTCTTTTCTCTCTCTCTCTCTCTCTCTCTCTCTCTCTCCCCCTTAGTCCCCTTAATTAACTCTACTTTCTTCATTTATTTTATTTTAATATGTTAATAAGTGTACAATTTATGTATGTAGGCAATATTTTTGATTATTATTATCATCGTTGTACAGATATTATAAATGAGTTTTTAGCACATGAGTATTTTAAGTAGAGCCTTTATTATTAAGGGCAAGTGTAAGTAAAGGCGTTGGCCTTAACTTATCTAAAAAAAAGACGATATTATTATTATTATTATTATTATAATAAAACAAATTGAAATTGAAATTATTATTATATCAAAACACGACTTAAAAACTAATTTAAATCTAGAATAGACACAACACCTAGTCCCCCCGGCCGTTAATTTATCACCATAAAAGGGTAAAAAACCCACAGTTTACCAATTATAAATATTTCGGCTATGCCAGGAATCGAACCCGGAACCCTTAGCATAACAGGCGGATATGCTCCGGTTAGACTGGATTGTCTGTTGACGGGGAGATTGGGGTTTGATTCCCGGTCTGATGTACTGAGGATGTTTCTCCCTTAAATGGTTTATCACTTTACCTCAAAGTAAATGCGGGTACATTTCTTATAAAATGTTACTTTTTCTCACGCCTTTTCCCATTAATCGTAAATTAATGTACGTATATATCCCTAATTGGTACTTTTTTAAATTTATTTTTTATCACCCCGTCTTACTACTTGTCCAGGTTATATGCATATAGGCCAGTCTAACTCGAAAGTGACGCCTTAGACCATTCCGCCACTGAAGTGGTTTTAGTATCAGTTGTGACCCGCTTCAGTGGCCGAATGGTTTAAGACGTCAATCTCACATTAGTCTGACAAGTTGTTTTACCACCTTCCAGACAAATGAGGGTAGATTTCCTCTAAAATGCTCCTTTCCTCACTCCTATTTCATTAGAGTATATATATATATGCGTACAAACAAAGCACGTAGTAGGGACGGTGATGCAATAAAGTTTCTTCCTGTGAAAATTGGGCTGTACCTATCTCTTGGAAGCCAGAACGGCGAGTGAAGACTCCAGTTGAAGCGCACAGCGACATTGCTATTGACACTGACAACGTCGCGAAGCTGTAGAGGACGCGTACGGTCAGCCATCGGAACCTACGGTCGGTAACAGTAAATTGTTACGTTCAAACTCTTCCCTGCTAGTCGTAACTATCTTTGAATTCTTATTAATAAATAAAAGCGTATTAACCTGCGATGCTTCTTAGGGTTAAATAACAAAACTGGGGTAGTATGTCAATAACTCCAATAGTTGAGGGTATTTATCACACGTTACAATTATTGCATTATGGTGGATCGGGTCAAATTGCCCCGGACAGGTACGTCCCTGAAGTGTCACCTGAAAACTGGGCAGAGATGTCCCGCTCCAAACATGATAAACAGATGCACAAAGAACATTCTAGAGGCTTGCTACTCCAACTTACCAATAAATACACCAATCAAAGCTTTTGCTTGGCCCCTGGTGTAGTGACCTTGGCCATTTGGGGTGACCCTCCTTATCCAGGGGGAAGGGGGAGGTAGCTGGTCCTCACCGCTGACAAAGAGTGAAATATTTCTTATCTTAACCTAAGGCATCAACAGAGCTGTGCCGCTAATGGGTCCCCTTCCCTTACTTGTGAGCCGCACCCACTTTCCTCTCCAGCAGTCACCTTACATAATTTATTTCAATGACAATAATTATTAGAAATATATAATTAACATTCTCTTAACAGAGCATAATACACTCTCATTGAATGCACATCATTACAATAGGACTCACCGTGGATTCACACGCTCGCCAAGAAAACTAGCGCAGAACAGAAACATAGTCATGTGACTAGCTCTAAACCAATCACAAAATCTCCTCCACATCAGCACGAGCTGTTTCAGTAAAGTTCAACTCATCTCTTCTTTGTCCAATCTGCCAGGTCTTTGGCACGGGAGAACCAATCAAAACCAACCATCTCAAACCTGTGCGCATGTTAGGGATGGGAAAAACTGCTCCTTTAGTGGAGCAGGAACAATCTGTTACTGCTCCACCACTGGACCTGTTCCTTTTACCTGTTCCTTTTTGTCACAGTTACTATATTTGTACCTACTCACAGCCTATATTTTTTAGCACCACGTCTACTGCCCGTTCTGGTTATACGCATTTATGCCAATTATGTCAAGTGTTAGGGATGAAGATGGTTGATTCTAGAGGAAGTGCACCCATATTTGTTTAGAATGAGAGTTGAAAACGTTTAGGAAAAATCACCCTCAGTGCACCCAACCGGAATCGAACCTCAATCTCCTTGTCATCGGCAGTCCATTCTAGTGCAAGAGTGAAGCCAGAGACCAGAGGCTGGCAACCCTTTTTCTATCACGGGCTTTATGGGTTTAAAAAAAAGTTTGGCTAGTTTGAAAAAAAGTAGAGCAAAAAAAGTTCGATTTTACATTTACCAATTAGTAATTAGCTATTAAGTCCATTTTTTGAACAAATTGTTTGTTTGCTAAATATTTTGGGGGCTAGATAAAATCAGTCAGTCAGTAGATTGCTGACCCTTGCCTTAAATAATTTTACCACCAAGCGGGTCCCTTCAATATTAATCATCAACGTAACAATTTATTGTGAGAATACATCACATACTGTACTTGTATTGTGGAAATAATGTTTTGTACTACGAAAGCTTTCCCCTTCAAAACTCATTTGTGACTCCCCAAACCAACTCTAAACTAGGCCTATGTTAGATAAGTAAGGTTGCGCCGGACTTGATCTCAGCGATGTGACAAGAACACAAAGCATCCACTTCCTTTTTACTGTACGGCTGCTCCAAAATATCTCCGGAGCATAAAGGAACAAGGTTGCTCCGGACTTGTTACAGCGCTGTCTGGGACAGAGACGAGGAGCAAGGTTACTTTGGACCAGTTCTAGCGCTGCCTGTGACAGAGAGACTAGGAACAAGTTTACTCCGGACCTGTAACAGCTTGTATTTGATCCGTGGAGCAGTGACAAAAAGGAAGAGCTCCTTTCGTCTGTCAGGAACAGGTTGTGAATGTGGCGTCAGAGGAGCAGGTTGTGATTTCACAACCCATCCCTAGCGCATGTGCATATGGCTACGCATGCGCTGTAGAGCTAACAACGAGCAGACAGCTCCGTTGGCCGTTGTGAGGCGATTTGAAATAAGCGTACGTATCGATGTATTGGATTGTGCCCCCACACAGAGTTATAATTTAAAATCATCTATCTGGAGAATGATCTAAAATATGGGTCTATCCACTAGAAAATAAAATATGTTTATTATCAGCTGTTTTAAGTTAGTGTTGCAATGCATCTTGGGTCAACATACAACGTGTGAATTGCTGCGTTACTCAAGCAGATTCTGCTTTATATTTTCGGCGAATGGTTGAATCAAGCTTTAGGGACTACTCGCTAGGGCCAAAGGCGTGGAAATAATCTACAGTAGAACCTTTTTAGTTTGAAAAAATTGTTAATATCCAAAATTCTAGCTAACTATTTTCATGAATATCCAGGCAGTTGGTACACAATATATCAATAACCTCTTATATGCTACATATAAACATACACACATTGTATATATGCCATGTAAAACACACACACAGTAAACATATATATAAAGAAAAAATCAAACACAAAATATAAAAACTTGGAAAAATTAGCATACGGAAATTGCAGACTTAAATAAAAAAATGATGAAAGTCTGGCCGCCGGTGCATAATTCCCCGCTTTCTCATTTACTATTAAGTCCACATGATTCTACCACTCAGTCTCTATACCCTGGTTCTCCCAGCCTGCCAGTAAGTCCACATTATTCTACCACTCAGTCTATATACCCTGGTTCTCCCAGTCTGTCAGTAAGTCCACGTGATGATGCTATTGTCAATAGGCTAATCCCAACTACGACATTCTCTGCATATGATGTAGTTTAATAAAGATCGTTAAGTTAGGTTTTAAATTAGTACAAACTCGAAAAAAAATAACAATGTATAGGTCTCGTATTATCCAAATATTTCCAACTAAAATTCGAATTAAATAGTGTTGTTTTACCATAGATTTAAATAGGAATTTCATGTGGAGTCATGGTAGATTCGAAATATTCAATTTTTCGAATCAGCCTATGTCGAATTGTTAGTTTGATGTAATATTAGGTGACAAGACTTGACTTGGAATTTTTATTCTGCAGTTCTGATAGGGGATTATAAAGCACGGATTAGTTTTCCTGCAATTCGTGTGCACCGATATTTCTGTATTTCACTTATAATAGTTTGCTAGCGCCGAGATAAGTTTTTCTAATCAATACTTACAAAAACATACGCTATATTAGAAACACTCATGCTTAAAGAAAAATTAAGATGGACTCGGAATTATTTCTATTGAATCTAAAATAGTCCAAACATTAATTGAGCTCAAAGAATTAGTAAAACATTTTGCTAAGTTAGTTAAAGCACGAAAAATTAATCTTAAAGCTGTATTTTCTGTACATTTATAAATTTAATTTGTATTCTTATGTTTGTATTTGTATTACATTTTTTTTTCTTAAATTAATATCAAACTTATTTTTTTTAAATATAAATACATGAAGCATGAGTTACTACTTCTACCTTTTTTTAAAATATGTGTCGGAAATCGAACCCGGAACCTATAGCTCTGTATACAGACAAGTCTTCTTGAATGGATAGAAAAATTGGGTTTCAATAATTTATCATCATCGTAAATGTCGCGTTTTTATTCCTCCTTCGGCGAGCTCCGTGTGTTTGATCTCAATAAAAGTTAGTTAGTTATCCTCTCAAAAGATGGCAGCTTGGAGGGGTTTCTTGTCCAATGTTGATGATAAAACCCTTGATCTGTGATTAGCTGCTAAATCACCGCCCTCTGTGAGCACTGCTAGGGTGTCAAAGAGCTTAGTACTGTACAGATATCCATCTTTAAATGTCATCTAGTGTTAGCTCTTTGTAACAAATAGTAATTAGAAGAGCTTTAAAGTTGTGTTGTGATAATATTGCTAAACGAAGTACTTTAATATGGATAAGTAAGTTATTAATCTTAAATAACATTACAAAAAGTGTGAATTAGACAAAAAGACTAACTTATAATCCCAAGTTACATTTACCTTTCATGAAACCGTAGCATTTATTTATTTATGGCGTCTTAATACAAAGTTTCAAAATAAGTCATCGCAACAAATATATAGGATTAGAAAAACCCAAGTAAATAAGATAGCAGTGCAAGAAGAAATACATTATTTAACATATTGGCACATCGATGCATTCGCAAATTGAATTAATTAGAGACGTAAACATTTTGTTACGATAGAAAAAAGTGATAACGGTTGAAGTCGAGCTGAATAATGGAGATTCCATTTCCTTTGGAGCTGTAAATAAAAACATATGAGGTAATTTTACGTACATCCAAACCTTTTCTGTACTTAAGTCGGTTGTGAATTCATTATAAGTTGATTATTACCGTGTGAATGATCAACTATTAATTTTTTCTTCGTAAGACTAGTGGTAATAATGAAAACTAGTAACAATAATGAAAACTTAGGAGTAGGAAGTTCGCACAGTTTGAATTCTTCAGCGAACAGGCGCATGCGCAGACTTTCATTTTATAAAGACTGTTTGAGGAAAATGAATCTATTTTCGTGATTGTATTCACAATTTAAACATAAATTTAACCGGTTTGTTTAAAATGTTCATTGAACTCTTAATTCATATACACACACAACATTTTCTAAGAGGAAAACCTTATTTTTGTGTTAACGTTTGACTGTTTTGTAATTTAAACGGCAGATACCGGGAACTTCAACATTTTTTGGAGTGATAATTTAATTCCTTTTATTTTCCTTTAATAAAGTGCTAGATAACAATAAAAATAAATGTAGTGTTTTGTGAAGTGCACAGGGACTGTTATAAACAAATGTTCTGAAGAACACCAACATAATATTTAAAGCTTATTTAAGTGAAGGATTCTACTTATGACAAATATGCGTTCCGAAAATTTGTAGTTGTTGCGTCTCTTGAAATAAATAGTCTCCATTTTGTCAATCGAGCTTCCACGAGATACTTTTGTTTTGGCATTGCGTATATTCGTGTGTAGGACACATTATGTGTAAAGTATGTCGTGTGAATAGTGGTGCATTTTAGCTTGTTATTTTTCTAAAAAGGTTAAGGCTACAATCCCGCCTATATGAACAAGACATTGCAGATATTGTCATCATACTCATCTAACTTCATGATGCAGTTCATTATAGGTAAGACAATTCTGTTTCCTATTTTACTTAATATGCGCATCTATTTTTCTCGCCCACAATACTCTTTTCCGTTCGATTAGTGTTTTAAAATATTCAATCTGTCGCCTAAGTATTATTTAAATAGCTATTTATGATTATTGTAGACTTTGCTTGTATTTGTTATAAAAGTGCCGGTACTAGGCCTATGTTTAAAACTAACGATAACAACTATTATAGCTTTCAGCCACTCTCCCTTCGTTTAGCCTAAAATAATCAACATTGGTAATATTATCCTCCTGTTTATGTGTCGTGAAAAAAAAAACTACTCCATAACGTCAGCCAGCAGCATGTTGGCGAAGATAGTACCAACATTTGCTTATAGAGGGTGTCACGTGATCAGAAAAATGGGCCAGTTAATCTCAGTTTTCTAGAGTGGAGCCACCACGTCCTAATTTTAAGTAGAGTCTCATTTTCTCCGCACGAGACTGAGTTGATTTCATTCCAGAGTCACTGCTTTGACAAAAAGTCCGAAAGTGGTGGGGATCGAACCAGGGACCTCTGGATCCGCAGCCAGGGACTATGACCATTAGATCACAGAGGTCGTCCCATGCGTCGAGAAAGGAATTTGAAATACTAATGACTCAGTTCTCTATTAGATATTATTATTATTACCGCGTCTTACTAACCGTTCGGGTTGTATGCACTTAAGCTAATGTGTAATGGTAGGGTAATTGTGAGATGAAATGGAGGACCTACAGTTTAACGTGGGATCCGAACCACGGTGGAGGCCTGGCATCCCTCACGCTCACAAGTTGTGATTAATACACGTCTTGTCAGAGGTGAAGGAAGGGTTTGGCAATCAGATAAATCTGTGCCGGGAACGAGGATTGAACCCCCAGCACAGAAGTCTGACACCCTACCACTAGACCGCCAGGTCACCAATTGTTTTCTTGTCTCGTGTCCATCGCTGAGGTGGATTCTACATGTTTACAGTACATCATGTATTAGTTTTGAAATTCACCTCAAGTCCGATGCATCTTTCTTCGTAGCCCCGCTGACCGGTAACAAAGAGAGGCACTGTCCCATCACCAATGTTTGGCTTATCGCTCGATAGAAGGCGTTGTTATCGCACGGCTGCTGTTCCTTCCTTCTGCTTACCTCGGGAACTTTCCCAGCGTTCAGCCGAGAGACATCAGAAACTCGACATTTTCTGATAATTATACCGCGCGGCATTCTGCAACTTTGGGATAGTTCGGTTGAGTAGGAACCCTTTCAGGCCAATATTTTTGATTCCTAATTTGGACAAAATCTAAGAAATAAATTTTAAGGTGGGGATGAAGGGAACGTGAGAAAAGGTAAGTTTTGTTTCCAGTTTTTATAGCAAATTTTTTTTGGTGGTCAACCCAAATTAAATATAGCTCCATTAGAAACATATAATTTTATTTTCTTCACACGGTGATATCAACAGTTGTTGAATATCTATCATGAGCATAGTTTCATTATATGAGAAACTTTTTAAATGAAGAGAAAAAGTTGTCATTAAATTCCAGGACACCTTTGTCAGATATTCAACAACTGTTGATATCACCGTGTGAAGAAAATAAAATTATATGTTTGAATAAAAGCAATATTTGATATTTTATTTTGACCAAAATAATATTTTGCAACTAAAAAAATGCAAAAACACTGTCTTTTTCTCGCGTTCCCTACACCCCCACCTTAACTTTTTCTTTGCTTGTTTTATTAATTCAATTTTGTGCTGTAATTTATCTTCCTGTTTTTTTAGAAGAAATATTTTATGTTCCCCCTGTGTAACTTATAAATGTAATACTTTTTAATGTATACTTTATCTCGCAAAATTATTGTATTTCTAAGGGAAATATGTTTAAGAGGAGTGGGAAGTTTGTTGTTGTTTACAATTCAGCCCGCCCACTTCGGTGGCCGCATGGTCTCAGTCGCTACTCTCACAGACTAGACTGCCGGTAACGGAGAGATAGAGGCTTGAATCTCGGTCAGGTGTACTGAGGGTAGTTTTTTCCAAAATGGTTTTCCATTCTTATCTCCACGTAAATGTGGATACACTTCCTATAAATATAACCTTTCTCACTCCTAAAACCATTAGCGTAATTTGTACATAAGCGTATAACCCGAACGGGTAGTAAGACGCAGAGGCCAGAGATAAAAAAAGAAAATCAAAAAATCAAACAGAAAATAAGTAATATTAAATTTAAAAACAAATAATTAAACTAATTATTTTTTTATTGCTACAAGGCCTGTTTTGATTAATTTTTTCTTGTTTCTTAAAAGTAAAATGAAATTCAGCTGAAGTCTTTTTTAATAAATTAAATTAATAACCGGACCAAAATAATTCATCCCAATAAGCAACTAGCCAAGATATCTTGACCTAGCAATATTAATATATTTATTTCTCAACACTGGATTCTATTAAAAAACCAACTACCATAATATACAAAATATCTACTTAAAGATCTACCTAGTATCAACCTATTCAACACGAAGTAGTTGTAAATTAAATCTAATTTAATCTAAATCTAATTTCTTCCGTCTTGATTCTAATGCTAATTACCTAAATGAACTTATAAAATAGTTAATTTTAAATTACCTAAATGTCTAACTTGCCTATTATAGATGGCGTGTTACAATAATATATTTAGTAACAATGATGCCAACTTTGCAGCTTAAAAAAAGTTTTAGAAATCGAATTAATCACCCAAACTTCCAACAGGTAGACACCATTAAAATGTGACAGTCAACAATTTGAGCTAGAGTTGGCAAGCATGGTTTGTTTGCCACTTGATGTTCAAATTTAACGAATTGAAAAACAAAACAAAACAATGTCGACGGTTGAATGTAAGTGACGTGTGAAACAGTAAACAAAACAATATATTCACCCATAGAATACAGACTACAGCCTTCACGCTCCACAAATCGATAACTATTGGAACTATTTTAATGAACTTGTTTGGGAGACACTTTTTTTTTCTCCTAAATATAAACACACATGTGCTCATTACAAGTACTTTAACATCATTACTTGTAGTCCAAAGTCGTTCTTATATTACTACTATTACTTTATAAACTGTACCCATCGTTATATTTAAAATATTCAAACGTTTTGTGTATTATATACAGTCCAATCTTAATATAAAGAGCCTTACCTGACAGCTATAAAAGATATTAGATTTAATTTCACGTATTTATACGCCAAATCATGTGATCTGCAGCTGTCCCTTTTCATTGGTAATATATATATAGGTAATATCAATATATCTTTATATTAAGATTGGACTGTATATAAAACACAAAATATTTCTCTCTATATATATATCTATAATAATAAAAGGAAGTGTTTGTGTGTGTGTGTGATGCCCAGCCAAATCTATGGCACGCAAAGATCTGACGGATGGGGGTCCGAATGCACCACGAAGCCGGATTTTTAAATTTTTAATTATCTTTTTAATTAGGCTATTTTTAACACATTTTTGAATAAAATATTTTAAATCTGGTTTTGAATTACGTTTCAGAGATAGTTTCCGTTTGAAATCGGGCACCATGAGGGGTGGGGGGGGGGCCATATTTAATTCTTATAGCACACTGAATCACGGGCAACGCCGTGCGGAATTGCTTATATATTAGCACCGCGTCTTACAACCCGTTCCATTCAGGTTATACGCTTATGTACTACTCAAGCTAATGGCTTTAAGGATTAGGTAAAGTTATATTTATATAAAGTGTACCCGCATTTGCGTGGAGATAAGGTATAATTTTCTTTTAAACACCCCCTCAATACATTCGACTGAGATTCGAACCTCGATCTCCGCTTCATAGGCAGGCTAATCTACTGCGAGAGTAGCGCTTTAGACCACGTGGCCACAGAAACGGGTACCAACACCTTTAAAACAACACTAAAAATATCCGTAAAGTAATATCAATGTTGAACAGCGATGAATCCGGAGCCTCCATGGTAAGGATGTACTAATGGTATATTCGGATGTCCACGGTATATTAGTATTGTAGCCCATAATCTAAAGTACGTTAGAAAGGTCTCATGATTGTCTAACAGATGGCAGCAATAATTCAATTTGAGTTCAAATGGAACCTTCGCCCTTTTTTTTCTCGTACGCTTCACACGTTTTTTCTACTTTATTGTTTACCTGAGGAATTGCTGACGTATTTCTGTGCAGATGTCAACAGAAATCTCTTCTTCGCCAGCCGCAGGACTGGTCTCATCTCTTGATGAAATGTTGTTTATTTTCTCGTCTCCTTTTTCTGTGGTGACTCAACGAACTGATGATCCATTTCCTTCACTTTGGGATTTACTTGGCCCACCTCTTTTCAGAGAACGCGGAACACATTTTATCGGTAAATTCATGTATCAAGCACCTTTCTTATAGTTAGAATGTCCTTACGTTACGTACTGTTTTTTGGGGGGATGCCATTTCGTGTAAATTATAGTCCCAAACACACCTATATTAATAAACTGAAAAGTTTTTCTGTCATGCGATATCCACCCCACACAGAGGGCCGAAATTTTAAAATTAGTAGCCACTGTGCATAAACATGTGCACCTCAAAGCTAGAATTTTAAAATTTTAACTAATCTTTTTAAAATTCATCAATATACTGGGTCAGAAAAAATAAATAAATGAAATTAAATTAAGAGATTAAAAGAAGAGATTTTTGTCTGTTTGAAGAAAAGAAAAGCATGCGTGGTTACCTCGGGCAATGCTGGGTACTTTTACCAGTAAGACATATTATGAACTAGCAGAAGTAACCGGCTTTGCCCGGGGTAACCACGCGTTATTTTCTTTTCTTCAAACAGATAGAAACAACTCTTCATTTAAATTCTTCTGACACAGTTTTTAATTAATTAAAATGATTCTAATCCAAATTTTAAAATAAATTCCGGCTTCGAGGTGAACATCTTCGCTCACAGGTGCTACTAAATTTAAAATTTCAGCCCTCTGAGTGCGGTAGATATCGCATAATGCTCATGGCAAACAAACTCTTCAGTTTATTAATATAGGTAACATATTATTCAAGTATTAAGCACCCGCCTCTGTGGCGTAGTTGGCTAACGCGCTAGTCGTGTTAAGCTCGACCGCCGAGGACGGGGAGATCGAGGTTCGAATCTCGGTCGGGTGAGCTGGGGGTGGTTTTTCCTAAATGGTTTTCCACTCTCCCTCCACGCAAATGCGGGTTCACTTCCTCTAAATTCAACCCTCCCAATTCCTAATCCATTAGAGTAATTAGTACTTAAGCGTATAACCCGAACGGGTAGTAAGACGCGGTGCTAAATATTATTATTATT
>CABFWB010002048.1:27567-39880 GCA_902151455.1 Timema bartmani | reverse complement strand
CAATTCCTAATCCATTAGCGTAATTAGTACTTAAGCGTATAACCCGAACGGGTAGTAAGACGCGGTGCTAAATAAAATAAAAAATCTACTGTATGAGGTCACATGAGCTCACGTGACGTGACGGCAGTGTGTTCCCACCTTAAAGGTTTCCCCCTCCCCCTCTCCCTCTATACAAATCCGAATTTTATAACTCAACCTTTATCATCTAAGTAAAACGTATTCGGATAAAAACGTGTACATACCAGTTGACAAGATAATAAAAAGATTTAAGATGCTTCAACAAAACTTTAATACTGTAAGCCAATTTAAACTGAATCGTACATACAATAGTAATTACTATCCACATTAATGTGGGCTGTAGGCCTATTAAATATTGCTTTCAAAACTTGTAAATAACCAAAGTAGGCCCTAGCTTAATGTTTACATGCGGTTTGGTTCAGGCCTAGGTTTATTACTCATAAAAGGTTTACTAAATTTATCTGAAACAGAATTAGTAGTTAAACCTAGTTATCCTGAAGTGAATAAATTGCAAACAACTCATTATATTCTTAATCACTTAACTAATGTTTCAAGAAGGCCCTTTAAATAAAATATGCATTTTATTATTATTAACCATCAAAACCACCCTCTTATTCACTTTATTGTTAGTTTAGTAGGCCGACTGGGTATAAATGTTAATTGTTTTGACATTAAGTTATCGAAAATATTAAGTGTAAACACTATTTTTGGAAATTCTTGAACGCTTTCATCAACTTTAAATAACTAGGGTTTATTTTCTAAGATCTTCACACAACACACACTTGTTCCAGTATTAACACAAATATTTGAAGAATAAAGCATTGGGTCGTAAAGCATAGGCCTACATTTTACACACAAAAATAATTGTTTCTTTATTGGCCAACTTCTCATACTAATTCAGATCCCCGTGTGACGTTACTATTTGAATGCGTATTTCACTTTATGATTTTTTGACTAAAATGTTGTGTGTATTGAATCATGTAGGCCTAGTAGTATTTTTTTTTCATTTACAACCGTAGGCAAAAAAAATCATGCAATTGATTTATTAAATTAATCCAAGTTAGATCTTTCTTGCAAATAATATGACTTGTGATCAACTGTTTGGGAAAATAAAAATGTATGAATAATCATCAGTCATGAATACCAGCTTTCTTGAAATAAATGTACGGTACCTAATTTCTACCTCTAACATCTTAAAAGGTTATATTATGTGGAAAAGTGTTGCCAACTGTTGACGCAAACTTATTTTATTCTGTGCGTTGACACTAGAAGCAAAGTCGAAGCTAAAACTAGCGGATGATACAAAGTGTGGTGGTCGCCTAGCAACTAACTTTGTGTTGAATGGTCATAACCGTGCCTATAGCAGTGAATTCCCTCCTTTCCCCTTCGATTACATACTCCCCCCTTCACCCTTTTCCTTCAACCAACTTCTTAAACCCCTTCTAGCCTTCCACCCACTTTAAAGGTGTATAGGTATCTCCATTCTCTCTCCAGGCGAATGCTGATGCACCATTCATAATCTGATCACATCCTCCACACCAACCTCTCTATCTTACACCCAACTACTTGAGCTCCTGGCTCCATACCCTCATCCTCCAACCCTCACGGCAATCAGAGATGGCGGCATGGAATTGAAATAGAATTAAAGTTATATTTAACCTTATAGAGGGATGTGGAAAAGTTAAATGGCTTCCTACCCTTGTACACAGCTTATGCAGGTCCTGACATGTACCCTTAACCCCCGGGTTCTGTAGCCCTCAAGACAAGGTCAGAGGTTCTAAAATCTAGGGGGTGGTGGATTATTTTAATTTAGTCTATTTGATGGTTATATTGTGACCGAATATTTATAATGAGATGGAAGTTATAATTTATTACACCTAGCTTTATAAGACCTAACGGCATAATACCTAATGACACAAGACCTAACATTACAAGACCTAACGGCACAAGACCTAAACGCTATAGTAACTAAACCCCATAAGACCTGACTTTATAAGACCTAACTTCACTGCACTTAATTTTATAGCTCCTGATTTTACTATACCTAAAGGTACTGGACCTAAAATTAATTGTTCTATAGATTACTTAAAAATATCCTTAACTGTTCAAACAGGCAGTGGACCTAAAGGCACAAGACCTAAACTTTATAAGACCTAACTTCACCTAATTTTACAAGACCTAAAGTCATAGCTCAAAAACTTTAGGTTCTGTGAAATTAGGTCCACTACATGTCATCCGATGCTCCTTTGTCGAGCTACTTATAAATAATATTGTTTCCTTTCATATTCCTGTGTCTAAACCATGGATGGTTTGTATAGTTTACGAGTTTCTTTATGTATTCCTTACTGACATGTTTCAATATTAATAATCTAATATGTTAAACCTTGAGTTTCTTTATGTATTCCTTATTGACATGTTTCAATATTAATAATCTAATATGTTAAACCTGTAACATATTATTATTTCTCATACTGTAAAAATAATGTAACCTTACGTTTTACACACTGGATTGAATAGGTCTGTTTTCTATCAAATATTAAACCAAAATAGGCTTTACGATGAACTGTATACAAACATAAAAATACCATATAAATATTATTTTTAAATTATCGGACAAACAATTAGCTACTTTTTTCAAACATACACTATTTCTTATAATAATCTTGGTTCTTATATTTCAAGCAGAATCTGATAATATATGCCTATTTGCTTATTTACGTTATATTTTAGACACAAAAATTAACGAAAACATAATTACTGAAACAAATAATTTAAAAGTAGTCCGAATAAGAACATATTTACTATAAATCTAAATTAAATAATATTATATGAATTTTAGTTTGTATAATCCTTTAATATTGTCTTGAATTTTAAATTTTCACTTAACTTACACACAAGAAAATTATTTTTGGGGATTGGTATGGGGAATATATAGAAAGATTGACAATAATTAAGTTACGCGTAGACTTACTAATTTTATTAATCAATTTTAAATTTCTAATGCAAATTGTGTAAACCCGTCTGCAAACGAATTATTCAAAAGAGTAATTATTTAAAAATTAGTAACCAAATGAAATCTACGAGATAAAGAGTGTAGAAATACCTTAGTAGCTTATCTTTATAAGATCAGATTTAGTCAAATTAATTGAATTGGTTTTTACTTTATTAGATAGAAAGGGATACGAAAATTTAACCAACCAAGTTATAGGTATATTTATAAGTAAATAAGCTAAAGACTAAATATGAAACACAAATTCAAACGTCTCTGAACAAATTATTACTAAACACTCAAATAAATTCACTTAAAATATCACAGTTGAATTACTCAAAAAGCTTATGTTAATACGATAATGTGGGGTTATGTTTAGTTTAAAGCCTTTTGAAAATGGTTGTGGTATTTTGAGGGAATATAAGCATTAGTGAAGTAAAAATTTGGAATATACTTGAGCAATTTAATAAAATTCAACCTCTAGGAACTAATATGATATTATAACCATTCACTAATTTCAATGATAGATTAAAAGCCCACCGATCCATTTCCTTTCTGTCACACCCCGGATGAACTGTGAAATGTCTTAGAACTGTCGCAAGAACAACCTTCATCTGCAGCATGGCGTACTTGTAGCCAACACATTTTCTCAAACCTCCGGAAAACGGAAGAAAACTGTACGGATGTCGGCCTTTGGAGCGCTCCGGTGAGAAGTTCTCTGGGTTGAACTCATCTGGTTTCGGGTAGATATTGGGGTTGCGATGAAGAGAATATATATTAATTATCACGTCACAACCCTTAGGTATAGTGTAGCCATTGATTTCTATATCTTCGCTTGAAGTTCTTGGTGTTAATGGCACCACCGGGTAGAGACGAAGAGATTCTTTTATAACTTGTTCGATGTATTTAAGGTTATTTAAATCTTTTATTGTTACTGAACGCTTCAAGTCATTTCCAAAAACAGAGTCAAGTTCTTCTTGTACTTTCCTCTGAACATCCTGGTGGAATCCTAGTAACATCATCGTGAAGCTCAGGCTGGTCGCAGTAGTTTCCATCCCTGCCATGATCGTTGAGTTTATTTCTCCAATGATTTCTTTCCTCGAGAAAGGATGTTCATTATGTTCTATCATTTGAATCATGGAATCTATTAGTGATGGTCTATCTTTCTTGGGAGAGCTATCAGAGTCAACTTTTGTTGAAACTTGTTGATTGATTCTCTCACGGTAATCCTTCGTCCTCTTTATGAAGAGCTCGTTACTAAACGAATTCACGTAATTAGTACATTCTATCATTTTCTTGTGGTATGATGTTAGACGAATTACAATTGGAATAAGCAGCCAAGGCTTTAAGAACATTTGTATTACAATGCCAAGAGCAGTAACAGTAGAATTAATATATCTTTCACTTGTTTTTTCCTGAACCTTCATTTCAAAACCTATGACGGTTTCACATATACTATCAAAAGCAAATTTGGTAAAATAATTATAAATATCAATAGTGTCTGTATTATTACACGTACCTTTCAAACAATTTACTAAGATTTTACTGTTTTTATTAAATATCTTAACAAAATACTCAAAATGACGGTAATGAAACGAAGAGAGAATAACCTTTCTGTGAATCTTCCATTGCTCCCCTCCAATTATAAGCAAACCATCTCCTACTGGATATTTATCTATTACATTCTTACATCTTTCTTTTCCCAAACACTTTTCACTATTCATTAATATTTCTAGATCACACGGATCCGACACAAATATGAGCAAGTACGGCCCAGCCCAGAAACGAACTGTTGGCGTGTATTTTCTTAGCAAACTTAAATATTTTTGATACGAATCTTCTTGACTCCAGGCCAAAGCGTCCAGGATATTTCCTATTATTGGATATGCTTTAGGTCCAGGTATCTTACTTGCCAGTTTCCTGATATGTCGGCGCTGCCACCACAGTTTTAATAAATAGAAAAAACCGAAAAATATAGTTAGTAAAATCAAAACAACAGTAATCAGATTCACAAGCGACATTGTAAACTATAATATTTTAAAGTAATGTTGTCTTTTAAAAAAATCACCTTTTTCTTCGATTCTATATTGTGGACATTCTTCATTTAAAATCTACTACTCGACTAAGAAGACTTTTTACATTTATTCGCTCTTATATACTTCGATTTCTAAATTCTTTTTATCAATTTTTTCTTAATACCTGAATAAAAACGAATATAAAAGTGGCCGACCTCGAAACCAAAGAGTTCAATGTTCTTACTTTTTATGTTAATATGCAAACTAGTAAGGTTTTTTATTTTGTGTTGTTGAGTGTATAATAATTGCTGTAAACTTTTTCCCAAATTTGACAGGAAGAAGAGTTTAAATATATTGTAAATTAAAGTTAATAATCTTTGATATATTATTGAAATCAAGGGTTTAAATGAGTTCATGTAAAAGCTAAACAATTTGTTTAATAGGCACTTAACATTCTTCTAGACGTCCAAATTATAGTATAGGATTAATACTTAGATCCTAAAGACTATTTATAGTATATTTTACCTTGCGTAAACTTATTGTAGAATTGTATAAACGTTTTAATAAACACCCATTAGTTATAATATAACCAAACTTCCAAATTTTAACTTTACAAAACAAAAATGTTAAAACGCTTTTAATATTTTCCCCTTATAGCAAAGGTCACGAAGTCTAAGACATGGTCTCTAAAGACTGGGTTTCAAATCTCGGGTGGGTTTATTATTGGTTCCTTTCACCGCGTGATCTATTACAACATTTATACCACTACTTTTTTACACTCATGTGGTTGAATTTACTCAAAACTACTTTACTTTATCTCATCCATAAGCAACTAGCCCCTTATACCACTACTTTTTTACACTCATGTGGTTGAATTTACTCAAAACTACTTTACTTTATCTCATCCATAAGCAACTAGCCCCTTATACCACTACTTTTTTACACTCATGTGGTTGAATTTACTCAAAACTACTTTACTTTATCTCATCCATAAGCAACTAGCCCCTTATACCACTACTTTTTTACACTCATGTGGTTGAATTTACTCAAAACTACTTTACTTTATCTCATCCATAAGCAACTAGCCCCTTATACCACTACTTTTTTACACTCATGTGGTTGAATTTACTCAAAACTACTTTACTTTATCTCATCCATAAACAACAAGCCCCGGTGTTACAAAATAACCTGAAAAAATATCTGACACAAAATCAAAATATATATTTTTTTATTATTAATAGATGATTATTGTTTTTTGTAATGAATTGATCCCACCTTAATGATTTTCAAGGGATTTATGTTGAGTTTGAATCCAAGTCACTGTTATTTAAGTATAGATTTATCAGGTGATATATAAAATATTTGGTTTGAAGTCCGTTTTAAAAAGGAACTCATATACAAAATACATTTGAGGGGTGGTGTTCAGTGACTAACCAAGTAATATAAATTGGGATAGGGGAGGTTAGGCCTAATCCAATCAATATTGTTTCAGAATTGTTCGGGGAAGAGATGTTGAATGGCGGGGGATGTGGTGGGATGTTATGGGTTAGGGGTCAAAGCTCTCCAACTACCGGAGGCCAAGGAAATTTATGAATAA
Source organism: Timema bartmani (assembly GCA_902151455.1). Classification (NCBI taxonomy): domain Eukaryota; kingdom Metazoa; phylum Arthropoda; class Insecta; order Phasmatodea; family Timematidae; genus Timema; species Timema bartmani. The sequence goes on along the minus strand of CABFWB010002048.1, from coordinate 33,261 downwards.
TGAATGCTTCTAGAAATTATCTTATATTTATATTTATCTTATTTATATTATACTATTACTACTACTAATAATAAAAACAACACATTCTAGGTTTTAATGAATGATTACTGCCTTAGGACGGATGTAAAGTTAAACCATGATAAGAACGTATAAATTTAACATTATGTTAATATCGATGATTATTATATTAGTCATCATTATAAAGTTGAAATTCTAACTTGAGCAGTTAGCGAGATTCCAGGACTCACTGACTCATTCACCCACTGATCATCACAACTTATAAGGTACTGTCAGTCAAGATATAAATCAAAACTTAGTGTTGTTCCAATCAACATAGAAACTTACTTTAAAAAATTGTTTCTAAAAATAAACCGGAAAAGCGCCTCATTTAACTCCCCACTAACTCACCTTCAAACAATTGGGAGGAACGTAAAAATGTATCATTCTATTAAATAATAATAATAATAATATTTAGCACCCCGTCTTACTACCCATTCGGGTTATACGCCTAAGTACTAATTACTCTAATGGATTAGGAATTGGGAGGGTTGAATTTAGAGGAAGTGAACCCGCATTTGCGTGGAGGGAGAGTGGAAAACCATTTAGGAAAAACCACCCCCAGTTCACCCGACCGAGATTCGAACCTCGATCTCCCCGTCCTTGGCGGTCGAGCTCAACACGACTAGCGCGTTAGCCAACTACGCCACCGAGGCGGGTATCATTCTATTAAAACAAACTATTTATTCGTCTGTCCAGATTCAAGTGGACTTGAAAAATAAATTACAAAAACTATTTCAAAGTTATTGTTCTTCTATGAAATAATAAATTAACAACATCTTAGCGCAACATTTTCAAACTTTGAAATACATTTAATAATATTATTAGCCCTTATAGTGTCAAGCCGTAGTTGGGAAAGTTCATCCTAAAAAATTAAGTTGAAAAAACAATCGGCCCCATCCAATCATGAACCAAGGTCATTTAACATACCTTTCCTTACTTAGCATGAGACGTAGTATACTTAATAAAATAGTCTTTAAAGACATTATTGTCATGTTTGCTGCAAAGAAAGCAAAGAATTTTTGTACGTATTATAGTGAGGGTTTTTATAAAATATTTATGTAGATCATTTCCTTTTACTTTGCTATTATTATATTTGTGTAAAATTCTACATTTGCTTAATTTTTATCCTCTCTCAGATACGATATGATGTAATTTACATGAACTTCGGTGGATTCATGGTGAAACGCGTCACACTTGCATCAGGCTGATTGACGATGATGGGGAGATCGGGGTTTGAGTCCCGGTCGGTTGAACTGAGGGGACTTTTCCTAAATTGTTTTCCACTCACCATCCTCGTGAATGCGAGTACACTTCCTATGATTTCAAACTTCCTTATCCCAAACTCATTAGCTCTGTTAGTTTAAACGTGAATAGTCTGAGTAGGTAGTAAGACGCGGTTTTGAAAATAATACATAGGTTATGGGGGATAGGGGGGGATTGTATGCCACCCCAAGTTTCCCACATACGTAAATCTGGTACTGCTTTTTAGGGATCTTAGTCTGGTGAGTAAAGAGTTAATATATGATGCGCCAACCTCCCTTTTCTAGAATTCTCCAGATAATGACCAATTTCCAAGCGTCGTCATATCAAATGGTGTATATCTAGAACGTTTATGATTCTAATACTCGGGCCGCCTCGTATGTTGGTTCGCAAAAAAGTTCTGTGTACCGCACATATTCTTGGATCGGGTTAAATGAGGACCCCAAGTTTGATATGCCATCGTACGAACATGTAGCCACCGATACGATCTCTTGCCTTCTTCATCAACGTTCCTTCCTCCACCAAGTAATCCTTGGTCTTCCCCGATGTCGGCGTCCTTGCACTTTCTGGTCTTTAGTGGAGTCGCAAGACGTGATCTCACTACCCGTAGTCAGTTACATCATATAACTTGTTTTGAAAATGTTGTCTTAGCTGGTGCTTAACGTAATATAGTTCTTTCGCTATTGACTTGAGTTTCCAATCTAATATCACTGGAAAATCATTCTCGTTTCGAAGATTTGAAACAACGAGATTTAAACATGACATTGCACAAAATATGTAAACACAAGGAAACTTTATATATACTTATCTGACTTAAAAATACTTGTTAAATCTACTATCGTATGAATATAGTTAAATATGTTTAATTTATATCAATCCTTCGGAGAGAGAAATATTGTTATCGTAAACAAATAAAATTGAAGCCGATATTTTGATGAATGTTGGCTTATCATGACTCCCTCAAACAGAAAAAGTGGTTTTCGCAATCCCGTCTGTTTGTATATCGGACTAGAGTCGACATCATTTTACTGATCGGGCTAAAACTTGGTATCCCTAAAAATAAGAGTAATTAGTTTACTCATGGGCAAAAAGCAAAAAATAAAATAATATACATATATTTCTATAATCAAAGATAACGATTTTGATTAAATCACTAAACAATAATAATTATTTAGCTGTGTACATAATTATTTTAACTAAAATAGTTACCTCCGCCTCTTTTTTTATTTCATAATCATTGCATTACTATAGAAAACATTTATCTTTATGGCTTAGTTCCTTTTTAACTACAGAGATTATAACCACATTTATAGTATTATGTATTTTAGTTCATACTTTTGGAAGTATTAACAAGTATAAAGCTAAGTACTCAAAGAGAAGCATTTTAGTTTTAATGAAAAGAACTTGGTTAAATTTTGAGAATGTGGAAAAAAACCTAACATTAAGTCTAAATTTCTTTGGTCTCGGTTTATTAATTACAAAACGAGGAAAATAATAAAAAATATACGAGTGAAATATGTTAATTTGAAATTAAGTACAAATTTAAATGGAAACCATTATAATAACGCAAATAACTATTGTTGTATATGGTAATATTAATTTAATGTCTTAGACCTAATTACTAAGTGTTAAAATATATAAGATATATATCCTTCAAAATCCAAGATTGGTGTAATTCCAAGGTCACTACGTAATGTAAAATGAAAAGTTGAAGATTAAATAAAATATTTTAAAATAATAATACTAGATTCAAAATTTACTCACAAGAATTATGACAATTGTCAATTTGAACATACAATAATGATCATTTAATAAATGTGGGTGTATTAAGGTGGAATGTTTATCAACATTAGCTAAATAATAGTTTACTAGACACTTAATTCTATTTGGGACGACTAACTAAAATGAAAACTTGTATCTGTGTGTTTCACAATAAGTATCTTATATATTATTTCTGTTGTCAACATATCTTTTTCTCAACTAACACAAAGCCTACAGTTATGAATAAGGTATCAGTGGAGAGGATTTTTTACAGACTTCTGACATTGTATACTCAGTTTACATTAAAACACATTATTTGTTTAGAATTCAAGTTAAAAGAAAAATCCATTATGTTAATTTTTTTAATATTTATGAATATTTGTTATGTATTTTAATATTTGTGATCGTAAAACTATACTTTTATAACAAGCTATATCCCAACCTAACAAAACCTAGCCTTTCATGCATTTATAAATTTGTTAGGTTGGGTAATATTAACATCAGCCTGTCAAAGACAGGCTTAATAACTGGAATTTAAAATAAATTTTGAAATGAATCAAATCAATCGATATAATCTATAGGATTTATTGCCTCACATTGGAAATGTCGATAGTATTTATCTAAACTATTTAACCCTCAATAGTGTAAAACCCTCACTTTTCAGACGGCGGCCAAATGGTGTCCGCTCTAACTACTGTCTAAGGTGGAATGGGGGGGATCTTAGTGACTTATGTGACTCTCGAGGGCTGCCCCTGAGCGTATGGGGCTACTCTGATGAAAGGAGAAGGGCGTGGGAGGAAAAGGCTCGTGAATTACAAGGCAGTGTACAAAGAGTTATATTAATTATGGATGAAAAGATGGTGAAGGTAGAGATTAGTGAAAGTGTAGCCTACTTATATTCGTGTGGAAGAAGAGTGATAGATCGTCCCTTTAGGAAAAGACCTCAAGGGATTTGAATGCGGACCTTGCCGTAAACAGCAAACCAGACTAGAGAAATGTGACGTTAAGTCCACGTATCCAAAGATGCGTGTGATGAGTCTCACTACATTATATTTAAATTTTTTTAATGTAAACCAATATGTATTTTCAAATGACATTCTGATGGAGCGATTGTGTAAAGATGGAAAGATGACACATAAACAGGGATTTTAACCCTGGTCATTTGGCACCACTCGCTAATTGCTGTACCTATTGGACTATCCGGGATATCCTTGTCAGTTTCAATACCCACATAAATATCCGTGCATACTGGTGTAGATAAATACCAACACATGTTACAAGTATTCGCATTATTCTAATATTACCAATGTATAGTAGTTATTTTTCAATATTTGTCGGGAATAATATTTAAATAATGAAAAAAGTTAATTAATTTTTGTTTAGCACCGCGTCTTACTACTCCTTCGGGTTATACGCTTAAGTACTAATTACACTAATGGATTAGGAAATGGGAAGGTTGAATTTAGAGGAAGTGAACCCGCATTTGCTTGGAGGGAGAGTGGAAAACCATTTAGAACAAGCCACCCCCAGTTCACCCGACCGAGATTCGAACCTCGATCTCCCCGTCCTCGGTGGTCTGACTCAACACGACTGGCGCGTTAGCCAACTACGCCACCGAGGCGGGTAATGAAAAAAGTTATAGTATTTAAATATTTGTATAAAATGTCGTTTTAGAATAAATCAGCATTAGCCTATTATATAATGTTTTAAAGTAAAAATGTATGCATACAAATAAAATTGTATTTACGATTTACTAATTTGGTAATTTAATGCATATTCACAGTTCAGACATGATATAGTTTTAAGAAGACTTAAGCTTATCACTTCAATACCTTTTTTTTATAGCACAGCGTCTTATTATTATTTTTCCTATTGTGTACAAATACTTGTCTGATCCATACTCATTTAAATGCACAAATAGGGTATAGGAAATAGCAAGGTGAAATTTAAAGACATTGGGACCACATTTTCGTGCAGGTTGAGTGGAAAACATTATTTAAAAAAAAACACTTTTGGTAGACACACACCCGGGCAGGATTTGATGCCGGACCTCCCCATCACTGGCAAACCAGACTACACCCCAATTTGATTAAGAATGGACATCTGAGAGAAAGAAAACTTCCAATTCGTGTATGCTTTGGCCAGGATGAATTTGAATGAAAGACCAAACTATCTGACAGATCCGCTGCCTTATATTTGGGACAGTCCTAGGTTTTTGCCCCTAATAGCCCTTGTCAAGGCTTTGTACAAGATTGGACTCTGATCTCTTTCAATACAGAGGTGATTGCTACCTGTGTTAAAGGCTTCATATCATGATTATGGCTTTTTTATGATTGAATAGGTGAAGGGAAGAGGTAATAATATTGACACATATAGTTGAAAACTAGTTGGAATAAAAATATAGGTAATATAAAGAAAAAAATAAATAAAAACACATTTATTTCAAGTTGCGTAGTATTTGAATATTGTCTTAAATAAAAATAAATGGTACGGCGCACCGCACAGACTTTCTCTCTCTTTCTATAAACTCGTAAGATTTCTGAACGGAATAATGTACATTGTATCATCACCACTCCACATAAGAACACGCATAAAATAATATACAATGATATA
>CABFWB010002048.1:0-26315 GCA_902151455.1 Timema bartmani | reverse complement strand
GTGGACAAAGATGCGCCTCTTTTCTCATTGATTCTATATCATTGTATATTATTTTATGCGTGTTCTTATGTGGAGTGGTGATGATACAATGTACATTATTCCGTTCAGAAATCTTACGAGTTTATAGAAAGAGAGAGAAAGTCTGTGCGGTGCGCCGTACCATTTATTTTTATTATTAATCATAGTTAATTTAAGTTGTCTATGAATAAATGAGTAGTGTGGGCTCTTGATATGAACTGTTATTTCTAGTAATAATTGATCCCACCTCAATGATTTTCAAGGGAATTATGTTGAGTTTGAATCCAAGTCAGAGTACTTCAAGTAGAGCTTTATCTTGTGATATAGTATAAAAAATACTTTGTTTGAAGTCCGTTTTAAAAAGGAGCTAATATACCAAACACAGTGGAGGGGTGGTGGGCAAGGACTAACCAAGAAATATACTCTGGTATAGGGAAGGAGCGGGGGAGGTTGATGGGCCTAATACAATCAATATTGTTTCCAGAATTGGTCGGGGAGGGGATGTCGGATGGCGGGGGAAGTGGTGGAATGCTATGGTCTAGGGGGCAAAGCTCTCCAACTACCGGAGACCAAGGAAATTTATGAATAATGAATCCTTTTAGAAACTATTTTATATTTATGTTTATCTTATTTATATTATACTATTACTACTACTAATAATAAATACAACACATTCTAGGTTTTAATGAAAGATTACTGCCTTAGGATGGATGTAAATGTAAATCATGATAAGAACGTATAAATTTAACATCTTGTTAATACCGATGATTATTATATTAGTCATCATTATAAAGTCGAAGTTCCTAGCTTGAGCAGTTAGCCAGATTCCAGCACTCACTGACTCATTCACCCACTGATAATCAACACTTATAGGTTCTCCTGAAAATTCTTCAAAACGACATGTGGGCCTATTTATAACCTATTTGAATATTAATGGCATTTTCTTGGAAATTTTTGAAATTTGAATGGCATTAAACGCTAATTAGAATTTTCCTCAGCTGATTTTTATGACAGTTTGATCCCTCTAGTAGCTTTTTAAAGTAGTCCTCTCCTGCATAATTTTGAAAAATGAATGGATCTAAAAGTCATTTGAAGTTAGAGATAAGGGCATCTCTCTGCTTATTGTTCGATAGTATATGATGATTTGAAATGTATCTCTAGGTGAAGGCAAACCTAATCCAGGAGGAAATTCTCCTTCACACCACAATTCCACACCACTATACCAATCTGGTCACTGAATACAAATATTATATCACACCGTCCCTAAGGAATAAACTAACACCGTTTGAAGTACTGGGGGGAGGGGGGTGATGAAGGAAATCTACAAATACTATTTCAAAGTATATGTTCTTCTATGAAATTCCCAATGAACACTATTTTAGATCAACATTTTCCAAAGATGAATTATTTTTAATAATATAATTAGCTCTTATGGTGTCAAACTATGGTGGCAAAAGGTCATTTTCAAAATTAAAGTTGAAAAAGAATCGGCTCCGTACACTTATGAAAAAAGATCGTCTAACATACCTTTTCCTACTCAACATGGGACGTGAAATACTTCATGAAAGGGACTTTAAACACATTATTGACATGTTTACTGAAAATAATAAAAGGTATGTTTATATTATAATGAGCGTTTATCTTAAGTATTTATGTATCTTATTTAGTTTTATTTTGTTATTAGTACATTTGTGTAAATTTCAACATTTGCTTAATTTTTATTCCCATTCAGATAGGATACTATGTCATTTACATTGATCTCCATTGATGACCTCATGGTGAAAGGCGTCACTCGCTCAATGGACTGGACTGTCGATGACGGGGAGATTGGGGTTGGAATCCCGGTCGAGTGTATTGAATATTTTTTTCCTGTATGGCTTTTCAATTACTATCCTCACAGATGTGGGTACATTTCCAATATAAATGCAAACTTACTCATCCCAAACTAATTATAGTAAATAGTATACAAGTGTATAGCCTGATCAGGTAGTATGACAAGGCATAGAAATACATGAGTTTATGGAGGACGGAGGGGGGACAGTATATTCCACTTCAAGGCCTCCTCTTACGTAAATCCAGGTATGCTTTTTAGGAATCTCCAAACAGAAAACCAGACTAGAGGAATGTGACGTTCAGTCCACGTATCCAAAGATGCGTGTGATGAGTTCCACTAGAGTATATTTAAACTATTTTAAACTAAACCAATATGTATTTTCAGAAGACATTCTGATGGAGCGATTGTGTAAAGATGGTTAAATGACAGATAAACAGGGATTTGAACCCTTGTCATTTGTCTCTACTCGCTAATTGCTGTACCTATTGGACTATCGGGGATATCCTTTTCAGTTCCATCACCCACATAAACATCCGTGTGTACTGGTGTAGATAAATACAAACACTTGTTACAAGTAAATATATATATATATATATTCAGCAATTACTAATACTTTATGTATTTCATTAGTGTAATTGGCTATTTTGATTGTATTTGCATTATACTAATATTACCAATGTATAGTTGTTATTTTTCATTATGTCGGGAATAATATTTAATTAATGAAAAAATTATAATATTTGAATATTTGTATAGATATCGATCCCATAAAATGTCGTTTTAAAATAAATCAGCATTAGTCTATTATATAATGTTTCAATATAAAAATGTATGCATACAAATACAATTGTATCCACTATTTTCTAATTTTGTAATTTAGTGCATATTCACGGTTTGGGTATGATATAATTTTTAGGAGACTTTAGCTTATAACTTCAATACCTTTTTTTTTGGCACAGTGCTTTAATATTATTATTTTTACTATTGTGTGTTGTCTGATCTATACTCATTTAAATGCACTAATAGAGTATAGGAAATAGCAAGGTGAAATTTAAAGACTCTGTGACCACATTTGCATGGAGGTAGAGTAGGGAACATTATTTTAAAAAACACTCTTTGTAGACACACACCCGGGCAGGATTTGATGCCGGGCCTTCCCATTACTGGCAAACCAGACCATACCCCAATTTGATTAAAAATGGATGTATCTGGGCGATAGAAAACTTTCAACTCGTGTATGTTTTAGCCAATGTGAATTAGAATTAAAGCCCAAACTATCTGACAAATGCACTGCCTTATATTTGGGACAGTCCTAGGTTCTTGCCTCTAATAGCCCTTATCAAGGCTTTGTACAAGTTTTGACTCTGACCCCTTTCAATACAGAGGTGATTGCTACCTGCGATAAAGGTTTCAGAGGATGATGATGGTTTTGTTTTGTTTGATTGTTAAATAACTCTCACTCTTTGGATGGGTGAAGGGAAGAGGGAAGGGCTCTAGATTGCTGATAGCTCTGGCAACACTGTGGGCTGACTGAGCCGACAAAGACAAAGTAAAACTCAATTGGTTTCTTCTGATACCGTAAATTAGGGGCTGGCGCTGATGCGACTCTTCACTTCCAACAAATATTGACCGGGCCCTTAATAATTTACTTTATCTTTTAAATCTTAAAATGAATGAAAACATATTAATATTGACACATATAGTTGAAAACTAGTTGGAATAAAAATATAGGTACTATAAAGATAAATTATATACAATTATATTCATTTAAATCTGTGTAATACTTCAATATTAGATTAAATTAAAAAAATTCACTTAACTTGCACACAAAAAATTATCTTGGGATATTGATATGAGCTATATATAGAATGATTGCTAGTAATTAAGTTAAAGGTACACTTACTAAATGTAGCTTAGTTATTAATTATACATCTCTAATGTAAGTTATGAAAACTTGTCATTAGAAATAAATTATTTCAAAATTGCTAATCAAATGAAATATACAAGATAAAGCTTGTAAAAATACCTCAGTAGCTAATCTTTATAACATCAAATTTAGTCAAATTATTTAAATTGATTTTGACTTTATTATATAGAAATGAATTTTAAAATTTACCTAAAGAATTTATAGGTATATTTATAAGTAAATAAATTAACGTCTAAAAAGTAACATAAATTGAAACTTGTCTAAACAAATTATTATTAAACACTCAACAAAATTCACTCACTAAAAATCGCAAAGTTCATTTAATCAAAAAACTTATGTTTAAAAGGATAATGTGGAGTTGTTTTTAAATTTAAAACCTTTTGAAAAGGGGCGTAGTATTAGTATTTTAGGAATTTAATAAAATTCAACCTCTAGGAACTAATTTGATATTATAGCCATCCACTAATTTCAGAGTTATACTAAAAACCCAACGCTCCATTTCCTTTCTGTCGCACCCCGGATGGACGGTGAAATGTCTCAGAACTGTCGCAAGAACAACCTTCATCTGGAACATGGCGTACTTGTAACCAACACATTTTCTCAAACCGCCGGAAAACGGAAGGAAACTGTACGGATGTCGACCTTTGGAGCGCTCCAGTGAGAAGTTCTCCGGGTCGAACTCATCTGGGTTCGGGTAGATCTTGGGGTTGCGATGTAGAGAATATATATTAAACATCACGTCACAGCCTTTAGGTATAGTGTGGTTCGTTATTTTGATATCTTCAGTTGAAGTTCTTGGTATGAATGGTGCCACCGGATAGAGACGAAGTGATTCTTTTATAACTTGTTCGATGTATTTGAGGTTGTTAAGATCCTCCATTGATACTGAACGCTCCACGTAATCTCCAAAAACAGCATCAAGTTCTTCTTGTACTTTCCTCTGAACATCTTGGTAGAATCCTAGTAGCATAATCGTGAAGCTCAGGCTGGTCGCTGTTGTATCCATCCCTGCTGTGATGGTCGAGTTTATTTCTCCAATGATTTCTTCCCTTGTTAAACGACATTCATTATGTTCTATCATTTGAATCATGGAATCTATTAGTGATGGTCTATCTTTCTTGGGAGAGCTATCAGAGTCAACTCTTGTTGAAACTTGTTGATTGATTCTTTCACGGTACTCCTTCGTCTTCTTTATGAAGAGCTCGTTACTAAACGAATTCAAGTAATTTGTACACTCTGTCATTTTCTTGTGGTACGATGTTAGACGAATTACAATTGGAATAAGCAGCCAAGGTTTGTAGAACATTTGTGTAGCAATTTTATTGAAAGTATCTACAGAATTGATATATTTTTCACTTTTTTCCCCCTGAACTTTCATTTCAAAATCCATAACGGTTTCACATATGCTATCAAAAGCAAATTTGGTAAAATAATTATGAATATCAATAGTGTCTGTATTTTTACACGTTCCTACCAAACAATTTACTAAGATTTTACTGTTTTTATTAAACACCTTAACAAAATATTCAAAATGACGATATTGGAATGAGGTGGGAATAAACTTCCTGTGAATCTTCCATTGCTCTCCTCCAATCATAGGCAAACCATCTCCCACTGGATATCTATCTAGTACATTCTTCAATCTTTTCCTTCCTAAACACTTTTCACTGTTCATTAATATTTCTAGATCACACGGATCCGAAATAAATATGAGCAAATACGGTCCAGCCCAGAAACGAACTGTTGGAGTATATTTGTTAACAATATTGAAATATTTTTTATATGATTCTTCTTGGGTCCAGGCCAATATATCCAGGATATTTCCTATTAGTGGATATGCTTTAGGTCCAGGTATCTTACTTGCCAGGTTCCTGATATGTCTGCGCTGCCACCACAGTTTTAATAAATAGAAAATACCGAAAAATATTGTAAATAGGATCAAACCAACACTATTCATATTCACAAGAGACATTGTAAATAGTGATATTTTAAAAGTATTGAGAGTTTGAATTAAAATTCACCTTTATCATTGAAACTATATATGAAACGTTCTTTGTTTAAAATCTAGTAGAATACTATGAAGCTTTTACCTCAATTTATTCGCTCTTATATACTTTGATTTCTAATAAAAAAAATGTATAAATGGAGTCAGCCAATTATAAAAAGAGAAATGTATATGGCCTTGTGAACACGTATAAACAGTTTTTTTTCTATTAATGTAGTTTTTTTGTATTGGTGTAAGTATAATAACTGTTGTATCATTTTTTTGAATGTTCTCTTTTAAAATAAAATAAACGTCAGATATGTATGCGCGAATAAAAAGCGCTTGACAACAACAGTGCTCATGAAAATCCCTCAAGTGAGAAAGGAGCCAAAGGGAGTCAACCCCGGACCACGTAACGCTGTTGGGAAGGATTAGTTCAAATATTTAAATAGTGTTACCTAACATATATCACACACTAAATTTTAATGATGAATAAAATAATAATCACGTTCAAGTATGGAAATTATACATACTCAGGACTTAAAATAATTTTTGAGTGTTGTTAAAACAACTTCCACTTTTAATGTTATCAAAGAATCACATTCACTCTTAATTATAAGTACGTTTAACCAATTATTTTTACATCCATTACTGCTTTTAAACTGTGGTCAGTTTTTTAATCAAGACATATATTTTCCACTATCGGTTGGCTAGGCTTGTTGAAGCTTCATATACCCTATAATCTAACTTAAGACTAGGACAGACACAACATCTAGAGCCAAGCCATTAATTTATCATTGTGGAAAGGTAAAATGATATTTTCATCTATGATAAATGTTCGCACATGCTGGGAATTGAACCCGGGGCCCTAAGCTCAGAAGGCAAACACGCAACCCACTAAGATAAGGTGTTGGACACTTTAAAACAATGTTTGTTATAATTATCTTTGCACTCTCTGTCAGTTACCACCACTCCTACTGTAGATGGACTTTATTTCTGTTTACTTCACATACAACATTATTGACTATAGCGCTTTGTGGTTGAATCTGTCACTAAATTTTGTACACCCGGGACCCTTTTAGCTATTACTTCAATATTATAATCATAACCTTAATTGTAAAATTCCCACCATTTTGGATCCTATGATCTGAGCATTTTACTGGAATGTTGTAGTCTTTAATTGCATTATAGTAGTTAAGGTGTAAAGCTCTCGTCTCAGGATCCAATGTTCGTGCGTTCAAACCCGGTCGACGTCAGCGAATTTATAATCAGCGATGAAAACCCTTCAGAGGGGATGTAAAGCTGCCGGAATCATATGAATTGTGGCATATAAAAATACCTAGAAGATCCATAAATATACATTTCTGGTATAGTTGGTTGGTTCTTTAACGCTCTATCGCAAAACGGCAGTTTGGGAAGTAACGGGAAACCACTGAACTTTCAGGACTTTCCTAAGACAAGTGCTTTCTAGCAGACGGTGCAAACAGCACTAACCGGCTGACTGGATTAGTGCATGCTCAGCTCCGGATGTAGGAATGGGGACCACATCAAACCAACCCTAGTGTTTTAAGAATCATAGGTAGGCTTATTATTATTATTATTGCCTTCGCATATTTGAACTTAGAATTTGCTAACTAATGCCAATACCTTCCACTTAACCCCAACAAAATCTTGAAGACCTTATGAGTATAAATAATGGTCTTTATATGCTTACACCCCAAACCCAACCCTTTCACCTACTGAGAAGGCCTCAAGGTGCCTCTGATGAAGATTTACCTGAACATTTAAATCTCTAAGTGATTATGATAATACACCATTACGACCTGGAAAATCCAGACCAGGCTATCGCTTCCACCCGCGTAACTATTGATGTGGTGGATACAACGATATAAATTGAAGGGTACGAAGGAAAAGTGAGGGAAATCATTTTAATCCCATATTTTAGGACAGCAAATTTGATATCTTAAACCCCCTTAATGACACGAGGAAATACTCTTTTTTAAATTAATTTAAATTTTACAAAGGCCTATTTTAACCACAATATAAATTACATTAGTAAGATCTCTTTATTGTCTAACTTAAGCCAATATTAGCTCAGTTTAATTTAAAGCTATACAATCCCCTATTTTCCCTTGCAACCTTCAATTATTTACCTGTAACAAGATACATTTAGAGCCTTCACCCTATCTACCGTCATCATTAGGAACAACTGCACTACCACGAGGACTGTCCTCAACGACTGATCGAACGTCTAACCTTCTTGGTTTGATCTGGTCTTCTTTGGAACCAAACCAGGGAGATGAAGGGTTTCATGTGCCCTAGGTGAGACTTAATATTTGCACCCGACAGTTTATTATGTAAAAAATAAATAAATCACATCCCTATGTGAGACTCACTTAACAATAATAAGCTGTCAAAAAACCTGGCAAAAATAAAAAAAAGATAACTAAAAAAAAGGGGAGCTGCCCCCCTCCCTATTTACTTCATAATCAATGTGTTCAAAAATATTATCCCTTTAGCCCTTCCTTTTCATTTAATATCCTTGAATGACTTTAAATAATTATTAAAGTTAATAAACTATCAAAGTGATTATAATTATGATCAATCTTTAAAAAAATGTTTTCATAATTAAAGATAAAATATTTCTTTTTTGGGTATAATTATTCTCTTATTTAATACTCATAACAATCTTTCTAAACACTAATAAAATTTATGTGGACTGGGGGAATGGGTCGTTTCTCTTTAATTCACAGCGTTAGCAACTGTACTATATGGATACTACTAGAAAGTTAAGTTCTCAACTTACAAGGTTAATTTGTTATGACTTTATTTCTGTTTACTTCACATACAACATTATTGACTATAGCGCTTTGTGGTTGAATCTGTCACTAAATTTTGTACATCCGGTACCCTTTTAGCTATTACTTCAATATTATAATCATAACCTTAATTGTAAAATTCCCTCCATTTTGGATCCAATGATCTGAGCATTTTACTGGAATGTTGTAATCTTTAATTGCATTATAGTAGTCTAGGTGTAAAGCTCTCGTCTCAGGATCCGATGTTCGTGCGTTCAAACCCGGTCGACGTCAGCGAATTTATAATCAGCGATGAAAATCCTTCAGAGGGAATGTAAAGCCGCCGGTATCATATGAATTGTGGCATATAAAAAATACCTAGAAGATCCATAAATATACCTTTCCGGTATAATTGGTTGGTTCTTTAAGGCTCTATCGCAGAACGGCAGTTTGGGAAGTAACGGGAAACCACTGAACTTTCAGGACTTTCCTAAGACAAGTTCTTTCTAGCATATGGTGCAAACAGCACTAACCGGCTGACTGGATGAGTGCATGGTCAGCTCCGGATGTAGGAATGGGGACCACATCAAACCAACCCTAGTGTTTTTAGAATCATAGGTATGCTTATTATTATTATTATTATTGCCTTTAAATATTTGAATTTAGAGTTTGCTAAGCAATGCCAATAACTTCCACTCAACCCCAACAAAATCTTGAATACCTTATGAATATAAAAAAAATAGTCTTTATATGCTTCCACCCCAAATCCAACCCTTTCACCTACTGAGAAGGCCTCAAGGTGCCACTGATGAAGATTTACCTGAACATTTAAATCTCTAAGTGATTATGATAATACACCATTACGACCTGTAAAACCCAAACCAGGCCATCGCCTCGACACGCGTAGCCATTGATGTGGTGGATACAACGATATAAATTGAAGGGTACGAGGGAAAAGGGAGGGAAATCATTTTAATCCCATATTTTAGGACAGCAAATTTGATATCTTAAGCCCCCTTAAGGACACGAGGAAATACTCTGTTTTAATTAATTTAAATTTTACAAAGGCCTATTTTAACCATAATATAAAATACATTAGGAAGATCTCATGTTCGTTTAACTGAAGCCAATATTAACTCAATTTAATTTAAAGCTATACAATCCCCCATTTTCCCTTGCAACCTTCAATTATTTACCTGTAACAAGATACATTTAGAGCCTTCACCCTATCTACTGTCATCATCAGGAACAACTGCACTACCACGAGGACTGTCCTCAACGACTGATCGAACATCTCACCATCTTGGTTTGATCTGGTCTTCTTTGGAACCAAACCAGGGAGATGAAGGGTTTCATGTGCCCTAGGTGAGACTTAATATTTGCACCCCACAGATTATTATGTAAAAAATAAATAAATCACATCCCTATATGAGACTCACATAACAATAATAAGCTGTCAAAACACCTGGCAAAAATCAAAAATGAGATAACAAAAATATAAGGGAAGCAACCCCCCATCCCTATTTACTTCTTAATCTATGGTCTCAAAAATATTATCCCTTTAGCCCTTCCCTTTCTTTTAATATCCTTGAATGACTTTAAATAAATATCAAAGTTAATAAACTAGGGAAGTGATTATAATTATGATCAATCTTTAAAAAAATGTTTTCATAATTAAAGATAAAATATTTCTTTTTTGGGGATAATTATTCTCTTATTTAATACTCATAACAATCTTTCTTAACACTAATAAAATTTATGTGGACTGGGGGAACCGGTAACTTCTCTTTAATTCACAGCGTTAGCAACTGTACTATATGGATATTACTAGAAAGTTAGATTCTCGACTTACAAGGTTAATTTGTTACAAAGGTTTCCTTGGAAGTTTAATTCGAATGTTGATTTAATGTATTATTTATATGTATATGTTTGTTTTAAAAGACAATTACAGATAATCAGATTCAATTGAAAAAAGGGGTGGTTCATTATCATCTATGGGTAAGATTACTAGGAGCATCATCTGAATTATTAAACTATTTGAAGGTTATCTAGATATTATGTAGATCTATCTTATTTTCTTTAGACAATTCCTCCTTGGTCAAAGTCAAGTGTGGCCGGACCCGTAAATCATTGACCTTAGTCCAACGTCAGCTACAGGAAGACAAGCATGTTTAGAGCCCATGTCCTCTAGCTCCCCCGGGACCTAAACCAGGGCAAGATCACCAACCGATAAAAAAATAACAATGAGGAGCTAAGAAAAAAATCGTCTTTATAGACTTTCCAGTTTTTGAGACCCAAACACCAACTCTAAACAAGTTATCATAATCATAAATAAGCAAAATTCATATGGGTCAAGATTCATACCCAAAATTGAATTAGTCTAAATGGACGTCTCGTGGAACAATGTAAGGAACCTCATAATGATGACACTGGATATAAGGTCAACAACGGTGTCACCTGACATAGTTAAGGCCTCTAGAGTTTAGCAACTCCTATCACTTCTTGACTCCAGTAGAAATAATTCAATCTATTTAATGGGGTCTTGTGTGCAAGCACGTGATAAACTATTTGAAGGTTATCTAGATATTATGTAGATCTATCTTATTTTCTTTAGATAAGTCCTCCTTGGTCAAAGTCAAGTGCTATGGGCGTTGGATTTAAAGCGACGAGGAAACCACATACAAGGTAATAATTATTATTTGCTGTGTAATTTTTCTCGAACAAACAAAAAATATATTTACATTAGAAATAGTTCTCTACGTCAATCTTACATATATTATTGATAACAATCTGATAAAAATTACATATGAAAAAAATCACGGTTTTGATTATGAGTTCAAGAAAAAATTTGTAAGTAAATTTATGAGGCCAGCACACGTGGACACGCGGGATAGGAGAGTCAGTCTCATATAGTATCTATTGTGGGGATGGGGTGGACATGGCTTCGAATGCCCACCCCGGAAATAAGGACATATTTTCCACGGCCCAATATTTTTACACCATGTATTACTACCCATTCGGATTATACCCATATGTAGTGTGTTAGGGAAGAGGAAAGGATTAATTTTATTGAAGGTACACCAGAATTTGTGTGGAAGGAGAGTGGAAAACCATTCAGGTATGGAAATAAGGAGATAGATTCCACGGCCCAATATTTTTACACCATGTATTACTACCCATTCGGATTATACCCATATGTAGTGTGTTAGGGATTAGGAAAGGATTAATTTTATAGAAGATACACCAGAATTTGTGTGGAAGGAGAGTGGAAAACCATTCAGGTAAGACACCTTCCGTTCACCCAGCCGGTATAATAGCCCTTATCTCCCCATCATCTTCTCGAACAAAAAATAAATATATTTTCTTTGAAAGAAGCCGCCTACATAAATCTTTCATCTATTATTGATAATGATCTGACAAAAATTATTTTAAAAAATATCGCGGCTTTGCTTTTATATACTATTGAAATTGTGTGGAGGGTGAAAGGTACATGGTTTCATATTACACGCAGCATCTAAATATCGTCCCGGGTTTGAATCTTCTGATAAGATATATACGACCTAGGTCCAGATAATTCTAAGTAGACAAATGAACTGCGCCCCAAGTCTTTCTAGTCAACAAACGAATTATTTCCCAACTTGTCATATCAGGTACCTTCATGGCTTATTCCACTAGGCTTAATATTTTAATCGGTCACGATCGATCTTCGGTTCGATCCAAACTACCAAAAATACTGAAGGAACCGCGTTCTTCTTTGGAAAAATTGAACACTAAGACGAGTAAGGAATAACCTTTTTTATTAAAGAATGATAGCGAACACTAGGTCCTTGAAGTTGGCTGCACTACAACGGGCACCAATTATGAAAATTATATGCCAATAATTAGTGCTGAATTTGTTACACAAGAATATCCTATCCACATAATTTGGGCCAGATAGTTTTCTTGAAAAAACATAAAAAAAACAGTGGTTGCACGGTGCACCCTTAGTGGCACAATTTATGAGACCTATTGCTATCTTTAATGCTGAATTTGTGCCAAAAGAATATCCTACTCTAATTATTAATTTGTGCCACCATAGTCTCCCTGAAAACACATTAAAATTATAATTTGTGAACCTCTTACTCTGGTATCTACGATACTTAGAATCGCTCGACCCATACATGAGCGTGGCGACTATGCCGTCCGCCACCCCGGTGAGACTAGTACTGAACCTTTGACAAAACTGGAAAAACACTGTGTTTAGGCCCCGGTCTATAACTGGACAGACTGGGCAAATGCCCAGGGCACCAGACTTAAGGGGGCGCACGAGAGGACCATATTTTATTTTAAGAGGAAAAATATTGATTTTATTCACACAAGAATTAAAAAGTGACCAAATTACTCAATTAATTTTGTTTCGTTTATTTAGCTTGTAAAAATGCGCAGCTTGTAAATCACAGTCGATCTCCTGCCATCCACGCATTCTAGTGTAGTAATTTGCAAACTTACCTTAGTTACTTTCATTCTATTCTGCCTGCCTTGGCGTTTCATCCACAATGTTGACGATTCATCCCCATGCTCGCTATCAAGTATTTCACACATAACCTCTTTTCAGTGATTACATGTGTGTTTTAAGTTACTCGTTTCAAAGTTTTAGTCTTTAAATACCGGTATGAGTAGGATGTTGTATAGTGCCGAGTTTAAAAAGCGTGATGATAAAAAAACACAATGGTGTAGTTGAACTATTAAGAAAAATGTTAAGAAAATTGTCTAAAATATAATCTTTTTTACATCAATTCCAAGCTCATAAACTACTTCTAAGTGTTCACAATGTCCTGTAGCACTCATCGTACGAGAGCCATGGGGAGCTGGTATTGGCAGTTTTATTTCTATTGTCTGTATGTTTTGTATAGACCTAAATGTATATAATGATGTTCAAAAATGAACAAGAATTATAAAACAAACAAACAAAATATGTTGTTTTTATTTACGTTGGTCCTAAATATAATGTTTACTAATAAAATAATCAAAATAACTGAAAAGTTAGCTAAACAATGTGCATTTTTCAATCATAAAACATAGCTACTAATAGTTGGACATGATTATAAAAATTACCGGAGGGAAGTGGGGGGTGGGGGGATGATGCGGCGTCTGAGCTAACTAAGCCCTGGGCGCCAACCACATAAGCCCTGGGTCTGAATGTGTTTCAATGAAAGTCTAGTTTAGTGGCACGGGGATCCGGTTCTGTGTGACTCAATACAAAAACCAGCAGAATGATAAAATAAGTTTATAAATATCTTGTTGTTATGGTTACAATACATCACATAGAGAAGCGAAATCCCTCCTTTGCGAGCCCGGCTGACCAAATGGATTGATCACGGGAAAAAACACACCTGGTAAACAATACATTTATGTGAACGTAATTTATAACAAACAGTTATCAGTACGAGATAGCTCAGTTATTTGATAATAAATCGATTATTAGAACCTTATAACTTAATAAAGCATTACAATTGTTTGTTCAAGAGAACTTGTTTAAAAATCTTAACACGGGGCACACATCTATTTGTTCGAGAGAACCCAGTTACATAAGCGTAACTCTAAAGCGCGCTTGTTTGGTCTGAGTTGACCTAATCACTTAGAAGTAACTGATAAATAGCACAGTAGCGAATCTTGTCGCTGCACGAGGACGAATGAGACACGGCATAAAAAAATAACACCGTTATACCATCACTCTACGTTGAATAATGTCGTTCTCTTGCCAGCATTATGTTCCGACACAAGTTTTAACCAAGTTTCAACCAAGAAACTGGACCTGACGCCTGACCTCGTGTAGACACGAGTACTTGCCATACCTCAACAAACCGGCACACAGATAGCGTCAGTCTCAGTGGCAGCTAGTTGCTAAAATTAGTAGGGGTGCTACTGCAGAAAATTTTTCGCCTTTTTTTAAAAATAGTGTATAAGGAAAAAACCATCTATAAAAAGAAAATTTATTCAGAAACTTGATAAAATCTTAACCAAAAAAACTAAACATTTTTACTTACTTTGACTTAAATTGTTACAGTTCAAGCTTGATCTATTCATTTAAAAATGAAATCCATTCTTTTTGTTTTAATTTGCGCAAAAATTCATTAATTTTCTCCTTGATCTCTGGATAACAATTGAGAAAATTTTGATCCAATGAAAGTACTGCTAGCTCATTTAGTCTTTCCGAATTCATAGTTCTTCTTCTTCTTTTGTCCAACGTACATCACCTCCAAACAGCAAACACGAGAATTAAAACAGTGCATTTTTTACTTCACAGCCGCAAAGCCAACTTTTCCTTTGGTACCATTCAGAATTAGAACTACGAATATATTTCTTGTTATTGCTTTTGCCTGGCTAAGAATTGACCCTTAACCTAGTTTATATGGCTTCGATAACCCGATCAATATTGGGATGATGAGATAGATTTATGTACCCGCATTTGCAAAGAGAGCTAAGAATTGGCCCTAAAACTAAAACCGATCAGTGGTAGTGCTCACCTTTAGGAACAAACCTATTCGTCGACATTCCTAGCTGAGGCATTTGCGTTTCGCCGAGCGGCAAACGTGCAGTGTTTGTATAAAAGACCGACATTACTTTAAAAAATGAGCTACAAAGCTCTACCTTCTGAATAACTTCAAACTTGGCAAGGTATGTAAATAACAAATAATCAAATTGTAGATATACCCGCCTCGTTGGCAACGCGCTAGTTTCGTGTTGAGACGCACGTTCTCTAAATTCAACCTTCCCATTAGCGTATAGCCTAAACGGGTAGTAAGACGAGTCTCGTTCAACATACATTTGTATCTGTCTAGGAGACGACGCGGAAACCGGTTTGTTTGACAATTTCAACGACGATTGAATCTGCGAAGCTGAACAGTCATATTAAACGGGTTATTATTTTAAAGGTGGTCCCTCTTCCATTGTGTATTCATTGTCAAACGTATACAATATTGCGCGTCATTTTCACCGGAGATGTCTGTACATCCTCGATGACCTTCCCGCCCTCGGCGGACGGATCAAGCGTACTATAGAAAGATAATAATAGTAGGCCTAAATTGATTTGCCGAATATTTTAATATAATAACTACTGTAATAATGCTGGTTAGTAAAGTGTCATGCATGTGTTCTATAGCCGTTAAAAATATTTAGATAATTAAAGCTAGTGGGTCTAATTAACATGTTGATTATATGTACTTTACCTCGACAAATCAATTTTACTTCTGTGCATTCATGAAAACGCCAATTATGGATATTTAACCGATGAGGTGAAACGCTGGGATTGGAGTCTTATTTGAATAAAATAAAGAGAAAAAACCTTAGGAATTAATTAAGTTAAATTCTTCCAATAAATATGGATCAATTAACAAGAATATAGTGGCTAGCTTTATGGTTGGATATAGCCATAGGTGCACTAAATTTAATTTATTTATAGTTACATTTTCATATTTTAAATAAACATACAAGAGCTATAAAAATTAAAACTCATCTAGTATCGAAATAACTTTTCTTAGAGGTTAATTCTATTGTTTTGTTAACCTGGTTATATAATTATAGTTGGAGGGATGGATAAATTAGTTTGTTGATAAAAAACCTGATGATGAATTGGCAGGATATAAAAAAAATAGTTTATTAAAGAATCTTTATCCATGGTAACGCATGTTCTTCTAAAAAAAATACAATTACCTCAATTATTTTAAATAGCGAGATAAATCAATGAAAAAAGTCAAGACACGTTTAGTAAACAGTACGTTTTCATATTGTGTTTATGAACTTAAAAAAGAAGGTATGTAATAGTAAAATAATATGTTCTGCAATAGTACAAAAATAAATAATAAAATAAATAGAACTAACAATAACACACTTCAATAACGAGGTTAACATTTATATTATTGTAATATCTAGTCATATTGTAAATATCTAAAAAAAAATTACATTACCGTACCCACTGAAGATACAATAAACAAACTTACAAGAAACTTGTATATAAATGTTGCCAACGCGAACTTCCAATTACTAGATTATTTATTGCAAATATCTAGTACCAAGGCCACTAGAGATGCAAGAAACAAAAACTGTAATTTTCAGTTCTCGCTTAACACTTTTTTTTTCTTTAACTTTGATCTTCCAATACCTCAGGCTATATTTTTTCAAAAGTACTCATTATCGAAAATATTTGTGCCCCCCGACCCCTCAAACAATCCTTACCAAATAAAGGAGGGAATGGGGAAAATATTTATTCTTAATTTTTTTCTTCTCATTTTAATTTTTGAGTAATAAAGCAAACCATCTCCCACTGGATATTTATCTACTACATTCTTACATATTTCCCTTCCTATACACTTTTAACTATTCATTAATATTTCTAGATCACGCGGATCCGAAACTAAGATGATTAAATACGGTCCAGCCCAGAAACGAGCTATTGGAGAGTATTTCCTTACCAAACGTAGGTAATTTTTATACGATTCTTCTTGAGTCCAGGCCAATGCATCCAGGATATTTCCTATTAGTGGATATGCTTTAGGTCCAGGTATTTTACTTGCCAGTTTCCTGATATGTCTGCGCTGCCACCACAGTTTTAATAAATAGAAAACATCGAAAAATATTGTGAATAAAATCAAAACAACAGTAGGCCCTAATCAGATTCACAAGAGACATTGTAAATTATAATATTTTAAAGTAATGTTGTCTTAAAATCAAAATTCACCTTTTTATTCGATTCTATATTTCGGACATTCTTCATTTAATATCTACTACTGTACTAAGTAGAATTTTTCTATTTATTCGCTCTTATATACCTTAATTTCTAATTTTTTTAATAATTTTTTTGTTGATTTAGTAATAATGGCCTGAATAAAAACTTGTATAAAGGTAGTCGACCTCGAGACCAAAGAGTTTAATTTCATTACTGTATATGTTATTATGCAAACTAACAACGTTTTTTATTTTGTGTTGTTGAGTGTATAATAATCTGCTATAAACATACTTTCCAAATTAACAGGAAGAAGAGTCTAAATCCATTGTAAATTAATATTAATAATCTTTTATATATTATTGAAATCAAGGGGTTAAATGCGTTCATATTAAACCTAAACAATCTGTTTAACAGGAACTTAATATTTTTCCAAACGTCCAAATTATATTATAGGATTCCTACTTAGATCCTAAATACTATGCATAATATGTTTTCATTTGCGTAAACTTATTGTAGAATTGTATAAATGGTTTTTATTTAAATACACATAAACTATAATCCAACCAAACTTTCACAATTTAACTTCTCAAAACAAAAACGTTAAAACGCTTTAATATTTTCCCTTTATAGCAAAGGTTACGAAGTCTAAGACATTATTGTTTCTAAAGAATGACTTACCAGTTTCTGGAGGCTGGTTTCAAATCTCGGGTGGGTTTATTATCCGTTACTTTCACCACGTGATCTATTACAACATTTATAACACTAACTTTTTACACTAATGTGGTTGATTTACTCAAAACTACCTTATTTATACCTCATCTATAAGTAACTAGCCCCGTTGTTAAATAATAACCAGAAAAAATATCTGGGACAAAATAAAATTATAACTTTTTTTTATTATTAATCATAGTTGATTAATGTTTTCTATGAATAAATGAGTAGTGTGGGCTCTTGATATGAACTGTTATTTCTAGTAATGAATTGATCCCACCTCAATGATTTTCAAGGGATTTATGTTGAGTTTGAATACAAGTCAGTGTACTTCAAGTAGAGCTTTATCTTGTGATTATAGTATAAAAAATACTTTGTTTGAAGTCCGTTTTAAAAAGGAGCTAATATACCAAACACAGTGGAGGGGTGGTGGGCAGTGACTAACCAAGAAATATATACTGGTATAGGGAAGGAGTGGGGGAGGTTGATGGGCCTAATACAATCAATTTGTAACATTGAGTTACAATAGGACCCGCCCCATGTTAACCTTCACGCGTAACTCTCTTTTTTGATTCATACTACCCGCTCCAAATAGTATCGAAACTAATAAAATTCCTACAATAGTACTCTCCTCTATTGTAGCTCTCGTAGTTTGGTACAATTTAATAAACATGTAACAATTTATTTTTTTTGTGGTAGGGAGGTTGGAATTCAAAGTTAGCCGGGTGTTTCCAACTCGCCCACCATGCAAATAAGGGTACATTTATTCTAGATTATACTGACCTAGACCCTGTAATTAAATTCGGATAACCGTGGCCAATGAAAAAATAATTAAAAACTAGGATCTAAACGAGTGTAGGCAATCAAGATGTCGTGATGTTCCCATGGGTAAAAATTGAGGTAAAATCGTGAGAAAGGATGTAAAACACTTGCTCATATATATTTTATTTTTAATAATATTTCTACAATTTTAATATAACACAATGCTTATAAAGTCATCCCTAATTACCACTTTTTACAGTGATAGTTTATATGCGTATATTTTTATATATTTAGATCTAACAAGAAACTTAATTTTTTTTAAAATCATTAGCAAATAATTATTGTATTTGAAGTGTTTGTTAACTGAAAGGTTATTTTTTTAGTAATTAATTGTATTATCTGGTCCCTTTAGCATGTAGAACAATAAAATTAAAGCTTTGTGTTATAAATTCTCTACAATATTATAACTGCGCGCGTGCTAATATGATGAGAAACTAGCGCTTTTTGACTTCAATGTCTGATCTCTGGAACTAAGGAGTGGCCGGAACCGTAAATCATTGACCTTAGTCCAACGTCAGCTACATGAAGACAAGCATCTTCAGACCCCATGTCCTCTAGCTACCCCGGGGCCTAAACCAGGGCAAGCTCCCTGACCGATAAAATAAAAAATATTAGTGGGGAATTATACAAAAAATTAATGGGGAATTATAAAAAAAACTCTTTCCAGTTTTTGAAGCCCAAATACCAATTCTAACCAAATTATAATAAACATATTAAAATGAGGCAAAATTCAAATAGGACAAGATTCAAAATCAAAATTAAATTAGTCTAAACGAGCGTCTCGTGCAACAAGGTATAGAACCTCATAATGACGACACTGGATATAAGGTCAATAACGGTGTCACCTGACATAGTTAAGGCCTCTATATTTTTGCAACAATCACTTCTTGACTCCAGTAGAAATCATTCCATCTATTTAATGGGGTCTTGTGTGCAAGCACGTGATACATTTTTTTAAAGATTATGGTATTATGTAGATCTATCTTATTTTCTTCAGAGAAGTCCTCCTTGGTCAAAGTCAAGTGCTTCGGGCGTTGGATTTAACGCGATGAGGAAACCACATGTGAAGTAATAATTATAATTGCGGTATAAACCTTCGCGAACAAAACATAAATATATTTACATTAGAAATAGTTCTCTACATCCATCTTACATCTATTATTGAAAACGATCTGATAAAAATTATACATGCAAAAATCACGGCTTTGCTTATGAGTCCAAGATAAAATATCAAGTAAATTTATGAGGCCAGCACACGTGGACACGCGGGATAGGAGTGTCAGTCTCATATAGTATATTTTGTGGGGATGGGGTGGTCATGGCCCCGAATGCCACCCGTAAGTAAGGAGATAGATTACTCCCCCTAATATTTTTTACACCACGTATTACTACCTATTCAGGCTATATCAATATATAGTGTGTTGAGGATGATTAAAGGATTTATTTTAGAGAAAGTATACCAGCAATTGTGTTGAATGAGAGTGGAAAACCATTTAGGAAAAACACCTTACGTTCACCCGACCGGTATTTTAACCCTGATCTCGCCATCATTGGATTAAATGAGCCTGACGTTTAGACCGTATGCCTTATTATACGGTTGACATAATACATTTCCTTAGTGCAACGTCTTACTACACGTTCGGGTTATACGCTTGTGTACAAATAACGCGAACAGTTTTAAGGATTAGTTAATATTCATAGGAGGTGTACCCGCATTTGTGTGGAGGGAGAGTGTAAAAACATTTAGGAACACCTCCATCAGTACACCCAACAGACGTTCGAAGCTCGATCTTCCCGTCACTGATAGAATAGTCTACTGCGATAATAGCGCTTTAGACCATTCGGCCACTGAAACGCCTTAATTTTTACATAGTTAGACCAAATTTGATATTCTTCGTAAAGAAGAAAAGACACAAGGTGTCATTAATGTAATTGGGTATTGAACTCACTTTTAAACATTTTTCAACTTAGAGCTAGGCCTGGTATACCTTGTCCATGATCCTCCTCAGAGGACGTTTGAACGTCGGTCAACACGAGGAACATGTCTTCTAAGTTCCAATAGAATGTGTCCTGAAGCGGGGCCTACGAAAGCTAACGGGCCACCAGGCTTCTGCGGTGACGTCACGAGAACAGTCCTACTACATCTGTAACTAGCGTGCGTTCCCATATACTATTCCAACAAATCCTGAACTGTTGAAGCTTTATACGTTGTAGTTTTTTCACAATTGGATTGATTTTATTTTGTCAACCACAATCATTACTCCCATTTTAATTTCCTTACGACAAATATATTATTCAAATCCAATTATTGAATCAATTGTGTGCTAGTAAACTTATTAATGTTAAGTATAAATTATTGACGACCGATATATGTAATTTACATTTTTACTAAATTTGAAAAAATAACTGTGATCTTAATTCTAAGCTAGAATATAATACTTCCTCCTAATTTATTGGGAAATATAGTTAGCATGTTTTCAAATGTTAAATGTATCTAAAAAACTAAAAACATGACTGAGCGTCAACATAATACTTGCTACATGTTTTACAAAGTTTGAGATACACACACATTTACTTGATTTTGTTAACAGGAAAGCTTCTTTAATCTACGTTTTTCGCTTTTCTTATATTGTAGTCTGTCTTTCAAAATTTTTGTATAATTATTAATATATTACAGAATATTTCAATTAGGTACTTTTTTTTTTAACTAAAACTAGATAAGGTTGTTCAAAATTAGTGCAGTTTTTAGTGGTCAACCCACAAAATTCTCTTCCCAATTGCATTTCGAGTCCGTATTAAAAACCCTTTTTTGTGATTTTTTGGCCAAAAACATTTCTTTGTATAAGTATGCTTGATGTAAACACTTGAATAGTTTTAACACTTGCACTAAAAATTGAACGTTAACGTTGTTAACTAAAACTCTCAACCCTTTTCATCGCCACCTTGTTTTCTGTTTCGAGAACAGTTCTAAATGTTGACCACAAGTTACAGGACGGTTCATGTTGATTGCCTAACATTCTAAACATGTTTCTATTAATGTCTACACCTTTAACATGAATTGTACTAGCTAAACTTCGATTTACACTTACACATAGAAAAAGTGAAGGTGAACTTTTAGTGATATTAATTTTAACAAAAGCTATTTTATTTTCATCATTAATAATTGTATATTCTAACTCTTGCTTGTAGTGCTTCGAAAAATTTGATTTGAAATCAAAGAAATTCTTATTTTTATTTTTTGGAAGCAAGTTCTTCTTTATTTTTTTTAAATAGTTTCATTTTACCTTTGTTTTTCATGTGGTGTTTTTCTCTTTTTTAGTAAAACTTTTGATAGATATGCTGGCTGGTTTTTGGATAATGTAGGAAATGATCCATCTATTAATTTAGGTATCTCTCTTTTACACATTAATACTGTTTCGTCTGGTCATGTTAATTTAGCTTCCCTAATTATTTCACAATCAGTAAATGTTATTCACAAACCACAGATGTATTTGTGGGGACGAACTTATCCCTATGAATAGCACGAGTCCATTTATCTTTCAAAAATACGTCTGTAAGAAACTTAAATACAGATTTAAAGCCATCACTCTTCTTAGAGTCATAATTTGATTGAAATCCGGACACACAACATCTATAAGGGATGACTCTTATAACGCGTTGTATTATAATAATATAGGCCTACCTAAAAACAAATTAATAATTTATGCTAACACAAAAGCATACAACAATAGCCACATTATAAACAGTCCCTAACAATCGAGCAAAACTATAATGTAATATAATGTTTAGTACGTCCAAACAACGCAGCAGAATGCACTAAACGCAATGAAATCCAAGCGGGGGGAAGGACCGCTATCATAACGTCACCTCAGTGATGGGGGTAGAGCATGCAGGCCCGTTAGCTCTCGTAGGCCCTGCCTGAAGGCCCTCGAAATGGGCCAACACCCCTTTCCATTTGGATAGCCTCGTCAACTTGTCGAGACACAGCCTCCTGAATACCCCCCTTTCCGCCCCCAAGGC
Source organism: Timema bartmani (assembly GCA_902151455.1). Lineage (NCBI taxonomy): Eukaryota > Metazoa > Arthropoda > Insecta > Phasmatodea > Timematidae > Timema > Timema bartmani. The sequence continues at coordinate 3,497 of CABFWB010002048.1, read as the reverse complement.
CCGTCCCACCGGCTGGCCTGTAGTTGAACAATTCAGCCGCATCTTTCTCCACTGGAATGCTTCATTTAGTTGACTGGTTAGTTTGTAATTCGTGTGTTCATTGAACCTTGTGTTAATTTACCTAGTTAGGTTGTAACCATAACTTATTCTACACATAGTTCTGAAGTGAAAGGGTTACTTTTTTAAATAGGTTTTTATTGTTTTTAGCTGTGTTTACTATACTTTGTGGTGTTTTAGATAAATAATGATGACCTGGTGGTCTAGGGGTAAGGTGTCAGACTTCTATGCTGGGGGTCCGGGGTTCAATCCTCGGTCCCGGCACAGATTTATATGATTGCCAAACCCTTCCTTCACCTCTGACAAGACGTGTATTAATCACAACTTGTGAATGTGAGGAATGCCAGGCCTCCACCGTGGTTTGGATTCCACGTTAAACTGTAGGTCCTCCATTTCATCTCGCAATCACTCTACCATTTCACATTAACGTAAGTGCGTATAACCCGAACGGGTAGTAAGACGCGGTGCTAATAATAATAATAATAGATAAATAATGAATATAATATTTCACTCAATTATAATTATGTTTTTGAATTATCTAATATTTAATCTAATCTAATATTAACAAATGGAAATCAAATGGTTCTTAATTTGTTTTTTCGCACTAAAAGTTTTAAATAATGAAATTTAATGACAAACATTATTAAAAATACTTTGTTTGGATTGCCAACTAGTTTGATTTAATCACGCCATTTATTGTGCCTGACTCTTCATAATGAACAATAATATTATTTAGTTATTTGTTCATAGACATTTTAAAACTAAGTTTGAATGAGATTCTAAGAGAAAGGCTATCTTCCTAGAGTCTGATTTGTTAGTATTGGGGAGTACAGGCCTCCAATCCCATCCGTGTGTAAAGATAACTTTTTTCCCCTAAATAGTTTCTCATTATTTCTTCACGAAAATATTGTAACATTTCCCCTAAACTCTAACTCTCTCATTCCTATCACATTATAATTAATATGTGAACATTCTAAGCGAGGAATAAGACTTCATACTTAATCATTTTTTGCAAGCAAACCAATTTAAAAATTACAATTTTAGACTTAAAGCTCTTATTTCAAATTTTGTTAATATGTCAACGTTTTTCAACCAATGCTCGTTTGTATAAGCATTTGAAAATTTTGGGCAATAGAATAAAAATCATAGCAAACAAACAGTGGTGTGTCTGGGTTACATCAATCTGTAGCTCATTATGGGTAAGGATTATCCTGTAATAATGTACCAAGGAGACGCTTCATCAATCTGTAGCTCATTATGGATAAGGATTATCCTGTACTAATCTACCAAGGAGATGCTTCATCAATCTGTAGCTCATTATGGGTAAGGATTATCCTGTACTAATGTACCAAGGAGACGCTTCATCAATCTGTAGCTCATTATGGGTAAGGATTATCCTGTACTAATGTACCAAAGAGACGCTTGAAAGGTACAAATCGATCATCCTCTTCATTTAGGATATTTCCATGTCCCAATTGAGTTAGGGGATGATGCTATTTAATATGAGGATGTGCAATCAAAGCAGGTATTATATATAAAAAAAAAAAATTAAAACTTGTGTTTGTGTGTTTCATAATGACTACATTTAAAATAAGTGTTTCGTTTTGCTCGCTTGCTTTTTATTTATTGTGATAAAAACAAATATACACTTAAACTTTATTTTACAAGTTATGTTACATTCTAGATTGAATAAGTTTGGTTCCTAGCCAAGGTAAAGCAAAGTATGCTTTACGGTCAATCTTTTACAAACCTAAAATTCCTATAAGTTGTTTTTTAAGAAGTTTAGCCAAATAATTAGATTGTTTTTCAAACCTATACTATTTATTATCCAACTATTTCTTACTTCAAGGAAGCAGTGCCCAAACTACCTTGAGACAGAAATCGGGGTGAAAGGTAACAGTGCCCAACCCTCTTGGATTAAAATCGGGGTGCAAGTTAACAGTACCCAAACTCTCTTGGATGAAAATAAGGGTGGAAGGTAACATTGCCCAATCTCTCTTGGAGAAAAATAAGGGTGCAAGGTAACAGTGCCCAAACTTTCTTTGAGTAAAATAGGGGTGTAAGGTAACAGTGCCCAAACTCTCTTTGAGTAAAATAGGGGTGTAAGGTAGGGGTGTCCAAATGTTCTTGGGGAGAAAATTGTGGTGGTAGTCTAGGGTCAAAAGCAGTGGCCAATCCACTTATGCCCAAATATCCTTAAAGATTGAAAAATCTGAAAGTGTTAGTGACCCATCCCTGGGTTACGCTAACCTTTGTCCATGAAGGTAACCATCCACGAATGAAAGTTGATTTTACTAATCGTTTTCAAGTTTCTCTACCCATTTTAGTGAAAGTGTGTTTCACTAGGTAATGTCAAACAACAACAACATGTAACCATCCTTGTAACAAAATATAGAGAGAGGCCCAAAAAATGCATATTCACTTTAACACTAAAAATATTGCTCTAAAATCGTAACTACTTTATTTATACGAAAATATAATTTACCAGAGAAGTGTCCTTGAATTTTGAAATCAATGTAGTTTGAAGTGTCCACCATCAACATCCAAACACTGTAGATGCCGTTTAACTGCTTCACGAACTACGTTCTGTAATTTGTGTACATTGTGATGTCTGAACGCGACATTTATTTGTTTTTTCGTTGTGCATCCAATGTAGCTGGTTCTTTCCCGATAAACATTATCCCTTAGGGTCCACCACAGGTATAAGTCGAGAGGTCCGGGGACCGAGGTGGAAACTCGACAGCACCACTTTGACTTATCCATCCTCCGGTAGAGTTTCATCAAGATACTATTGACATCTAGATAATAGTGGGCTTGTCCGCCATCTTGTTTCAGATAAAAGCTCTCATCCTCATACAACTCTCGGAGGGCAGGTAAAATTTATGTCAAAAGCAAATCGAGATATATCGGATTAGTAACTGCGTCTTCAAAGAAGAACGGTCCAATCAAATCAAGGGATGACAAACCACACCACACATTGACCCACGGTAAATTGACAGCTTTTCCCAGATGAAAGTGTGTATTATCGGGGGCCCAGTACACGCAATTGTGGCGGTTTATAGTACATTTCAATTTGAATTGTGTCTCGTCAGACAAGACAAACTTCCCTGCAAACGCTGTACCTCTCTTTTTCCCAAATTTAAAGTACAATTTCAATACCAACGTCCGTTGTTAAATGAGAGCCCTTAATCCAGTCATGTTTCTTCACTGTCATATAGCTCAAGAACATCAGGGTCATCTATTGAGACAACCTTAAACTACAGTCTCGCTCTAAAAGAAATTTTTCATTTCAATTTATTCTAAAGATATTGACGAATACATATTGTTTACTGTTTCCATATATTGAGCCCCTCTGTATATATATATATATATATAATTATAATTATTCTGTACGTGTGTATGTCACTGAACTACTTCTAAAACGGCTGGACCGATTTTGA